>SJYV01005335.1:279966-339247 GCA_006410875.1 Neotragus pygmaeus | reverse complement strand
TCTTTCCTCTCTCTTACTAAGGTTGTATGAAAGTTTGGGAGCTGGAAGGGGTGGCTAGAGGGTGCTCAGATTCCTTCCTTGGCTATCTTTTTCTGGAGAGTGGCAATGAAAGATCCGAATTCCATACCCCTCCATGGTGGACCAGTAGTACCTATAAGG
The DNA here is from genome assembly GCA_006410875.1 of Neotragus pygmaeus. Taxonomy (NCBI): domain Eukaryota; kingdom Metazoa; phylum Chordata; class Mammalia; order Artiodactyla; family Bovidae; genus Neotragus; species Neotragus pygmaeus. The sequence continues at coordinate 339,088 of SJYV01005335.1, read as the reverse complement.
TAAGGGGTGGGACTGAGGATGGGGATGCAATGAATGTAATAATGTTTCTTGAGTAATAGTTTTAGTGGAAATGAGACTCGTAGCTATTTGATATTCCAGGATTCTGTGTGGCACTCTAAGTTTCCTCTGTTAAGGCTCCTGTTCTACACTGTGTGCTCATGGCTTTTTCATTCACTTTCTTGGCACCCTTTGATGCCAGATAAGTTGTTTCACAGGAGTCAGCTGAGAAAGGTAGCAATGAAGACGCAAACCAAGGAAGAGTGTATTTAACTGCAGGTTGTCTGTGGTCCAGTGCACACGAGTATGGTGGTTGGGGAGGTAGTACAAGATAAGGATGAAATGCAAGGCCCCTAAGTTCCAAAGAAGTCCCTTCAAGTCCTAGCTAAGTTAGTTTCTATTTCTGTGTGCCTAGGTAATACTAGGTTTCGATTTCTCTTAAGATAACAATGGTTGCCTTCTGGAATTTTGGGGACAATTCGATTAACTGATCCCATGCGTGTGAAGCATATAACCTTACATTAGCTGCTTGATGAACATTAGTTATCATGGAAAGCATAAGGCTGTGTCAAGGCTAAGACCATTTCTTATGACGGAAATGAAGCACAGCTGTGGCAGATTATTTTTCCTCCTATTGAAACTGTTTTATTATGTTATACCCTTTCCTTTTCCCTTCCCTTTCCTTTCTTTCCCAGAGCTCTGGAAGACTCTTTCCAACTATAAATTGCCTTTGGGATGACAGTCACCTCTGGTTTTGGCCATTAGAGTCAGTGCCTGAAAAACCGGATGGAAACATATCTTCTTCTACCCCAAGCAGTGATGATTATAGGCTACACTCAATATGATTTCTTTCTTTTTTTTTTTTAATGAATAGGCTGAAAACAATGTCCTTGGACTCAATGGTCAGACAATGTAGAAACTAGTTACATTTTTGGGTTAAGTCGCTTACTCCAGAAGATAAATCTTCATATTTTCCTATCAAGCCATAGACCTGAGATGTTGAGTTTTACCATTTTATGCTGTTTTTACATTTTTGTTATTGTGCAGCTGTATGTTCCTTATGAAGTATGAGAACCATTTTTCAGTTTTTAAAAAAGTAAGACGTACAGGGAATACTAAGAATCTAATAATTTTGTGCAGTTTCTCCTATTTCTGCCAGTCCCCTGGTTGCTAATATCAGCAGTAGAGACTACAGATTGGAGACTCCAAGAATTCATGGAACAGCCTTGAATATATAATGGAAAATTACCCTGTGCTCTTAACTTCACTCTGTGCTGCGTCTTCTAACGAGAAGACAATTTGAAAAGTCATTTTAAGCAGTAAAATTATATAGCATTATTGCTAAGATTATTAAGAAAATGATATCTGAAATTCATTTATTCAACATTTTTGAGTTACTTACTGAGTGCCAGATAGTGTCTTGGGTGCCAAGAATAAAGCAGTGAAAAATGATCCTTTTTCTTATGGAGATGGAATCTAGAAGGGTGAGTGAGATTGACTAAGCAATTTAAAAATTGGGAGAAGTAGCACTTGAGTTGGGGTGTAAAAGGCCTAGATCACAATTACTTGGGGCCTCTGAGAACTTAGTCAACCCTAATATCTCAAATTGGAGAAGGCAATGGCACCCCACTCCAGTACTCTTGCCTGGAAAATGCCACGGACAGAGGAGCCTGGTAGGCTGTAGTCCATGGGGTCGCTGAGAGTTGGACACGACTCAGTGACTTCACTTTCACTTTTCACTTTAATGCATTGGAGAAGGAAATGGCAACCCACTCCAGTGTTCTTGCCTGGAGAATCCCAGGGACAGAGGAGCCTGGTGGGCTGCTGTCTATGGGGTCGCACAGAGTCGGACACGACTGAAGCGACTTAGCAGCAGCAGCAGCAGCAATATCTCAAATTCTTGGTTTTTCACCCATAAAGTACATGATGGCAAAGATATCATATTCTCAAAGATCATGATAAAGTTTATAAAAATGCAAAATCACTTCAAAAATATTGCATACCCATAAAAGAAAAGTATTTTTATTACTGCAATTAGGTTTACAGAAAAATGAGGTTAGAAAAATATCGCTTCTCCGAATTTTGTTGCTTGGATGATAGAAGTAACATGTAAGGTGATAATGATTCTCAGACTCACCTCTGATTTTAAGACATTTCGGGCAGATCTGAGACAGTATATGCATCATGAACCTGCTAAAGAATATGGAAGTGCACTTTCTCCTGTATTTTTTCCCTTATGTAAATATCACCACTGGAGAAACAGTGAATTCAAAATACAGACAGAGAAGATTCTAGAAAGAAGAGGAAAAAGCTTCGGGATGCTAATCAAGAGCAGCTTCCAGATAGGGGTAGCATTTCTTTGTGTGAATTCAGCTATCACTACTGAATTGTCATTTCTTATTAAATTACAAAACCCTTTTAACAACGTTCTCTAGAATTCAGGCCAATAATATTAGTCTTGTTATTCACCGTGTTCAAACAGATTTTTCCCTTTATTGTTGTTTTGAGGGCTGAGGTAGGTTTGGGAAGAGAGAAAAAAGGAAATGCCAAATTGGAAAATAACCACTTTTTATTAGATTAGGTAATGGGAAAATACACAATGATTCCAAACAACTAACTAGTGAACTCTTGGAACTCAAACTGTTTACAGAATGTGAGATGCCTGTAATTGCAATTACATTATTTCTCAATACAACATGGGAGACACAGATCTCAACAAGTGGTCAAAAAGGGTTTATCCTCCAAGCTTTAGATAGTTCAAGTGCATTTTTTAATTATGAGAAAAGTAAATAAGAAGAGAATAATAAAATTAAATATCAATAAGTTACTTCAGGGGCCTAGAGTTCATAACAAAATGTGAAAGTAAGTTAGTGATAGAATTGAGAGTTTTCAAATAGTTTTCAAATTATTCTTATTTCATTCTCAGTTATTTGTAAATGCGTTTTCTTCCCATCATTTCCACAAAATCTTGAATATGTCCAGCTTTTCCTCTCTGTGAAAAAGTGTAGGAGGAAAAGGATTATAGTTGGCCCAGCCAACAGTGGGTTTCCACTGTGAGCCTTTGGGAAGGTGTTGTATCTGGGGGCAAAGTGAGTCTCAGATAAGTCAGAAACTAAGTTCTAGCCATTCATAATGATACATTCCAGGCTGGTTTTAAAAGAGATCAAATGGCATATATAATACATACATCATAGATTTGATGTTAGCATAAAATGGAAAAATATATGTTGAGTCCATATTATGGAGTGGGCATCCAAAAATGTTAATTTCCTTCCTTCCCAATTCATGCGGCTTCTGATTGAAATAGCCAAAGGGAATTAATTGAAGTATGCAGATTGGTTAAGACAGATGTTTAGGATAAATTTAGGAATTTATTTGTGTTAATTGTGTAACAGAAGTGAAAATATTAGCACTAGTATTAGTTCCTCAGTTGTGTCCAACTCTTGGCGACCCCATGGACTGTAGCCAGCCAGGCTCCTCCATCCATGGGGTTCTCCAGGCAAGAATACTGGAGTGGGTTGCTGTTTCCTTCACCATGGGATCTTCCTGACCCAGGGATCCAACCCAGGTCTCCTATATTGCTGGCAGATTCTTTACTGTCTGAGCCACCAGGGAATATTAGCACTAGTGACTCCAGTAATTGTGTTTTGTGTATTTATGCCCTCACCAAGTTTCTGGTTTACTAGGGGGACAGAGTCTGATTTTTAAAAAATTACACAAGTGACTAGGAAATTGGAGGAAGAGAATGTGGTTTCTTATGAGTGTGTAACAGTGAAGAATCTGTCACAAATGGATGGATTGGTCTGGGAAGTTCCTAAGATGCGGGGTTGGTATTTCTAGGGAGCAGATTTGAAGATTTTTAACAGACCTGATGATTAGGGAAGTGGGGACGGTAGGAGGAAGTTCAGGGAAGAAGTGGACGCAGCATTAGTCAGAAGCTGATGAAGAGGCTTTCGTGGCTTATACCTAGGGACGCTGGCTAGACTGTTGCATTTGCGTTCAGTGACTCTTGGCCACCCCGTGGCCTATCACACACCAGGCTCCCCTGTCCGTCACCGTCTCCCCTAGTTTGCTCAAACTCATGTCCGTTGAGTCAGTGAGACCGGGTTCAAAAAAGCAGATTCTGTTGTAGCTGAAAAAGCAGAACTGAGGGCCAGATAGAAAATAATTATACTTTTTCAGCAGCAGAAAGAAAGATGAGGAAAGGGAATAGAAGAAAGAGGGGCTGGAGGAGGAAGAGAAGGAGAGAAAGAAAATGAACGGCATGAAGTCCAGCCTGTGGGGAGAAGAAGGGTCAGCTAGCAAGGCCAGGGAGTGGCCCTAAAGAATAGGAAGGGCCGCTGACTGAAAGGGAAAATTCAGAAGAGGCAGATTAATGCTCTCAACTTGTGGCTGCTAAATAAGTAACATGAGCCCGGGCCCCTGTAATTTACCTAATCTTCAGACAGTTTGTGCCCAGAGATTCCCAAACACCGCGGTAAATATAGCTTGCATGTAGATTGACGGAACGTTTGAATTACTGCTGAGGACAAGGTGCGGGGGCAAACCACGCAGAGAAGCGAAGCTTTTTTTTTTTTAATTCAATAAGGAGTTTATTTGTAGTTATAAACATTTTTATTTTGAATTGGAGGAAAATTGCTTTACAGTGTGTTGGTTTCTGCTATACAACAGTGTGAATCAGTGATAATTACACGTAGATTCCCTCTCTGGTCAGCCTCTCTCCCCTTCCCCTATCTCAGTTATCTAAGTCATCACAGAGCACCAGGCTGGGCTCCCTGTTACACAGCAACTTCTCAGAGCTCTCTGTTTTACACCTGATAGTGTGTCTCTGTTGACGCCACTTTCTCCATTTGTCCCAAAGGCAAATCCCCTGCAACCTCCAGACAGTGGCAGTGAGAAGTTGGGCAGAGAAAAGCTGGGCTGGGCAGTAGCCTTTTTCAAGCAGCTCTGAAGAAATGTGTCTAAGACAAGCAGAGAGGAACCAGAGAGGCTGCTCTTCAGATGTTTCAAGAGATTTATATTTTTACTCTTTGCTCTCAACCCCCATATAGAACACAATTTCCACAAAAAGCTGTGTTCAGTTCATGCACTAGACACAAAGGGCTACTGAAAGAAGCTGCAGCTCATTTATTTTCTAGGCACAACATCTAGGGAAACAGACAATAAATAGGAGTGTTGCTCCTCTACCCTAGAAACACTCATTCCTTGGTGCTTACAAAATGAAGTTTCCTTTATAATTCTGCCCACTCCCTGTCTTCACTCAGATTGAGGGATTTTAAAGCAATATTTGTGAAACATTACAGTGTTTCTAGGTTGTGTTCCTACCCTGTGGGTTGCCAACTGGCGAAGGTTTGCTAAGGACAAGTACACTGAAGTTCCTGCTTTCGGGACTAAGCCTGGGAAATCCCCAGGCAAATCAGAACAAGCTGTAAGCATCTATCCAGGATAGATGGGTAGAATCTATTCATAGATATGAGCAATGAACAGAGTAAAGGATGTATAGACTTTTTTCTTTAAAGAGAATTATAGTGATTTTACAAGTATGGGATTTGATGTTAGACATAAGCTCTAGACTCAGCTCTGCCACTCAGCTCTCACTAATATTTGACCTTGGGCAAGTAATTTTAACCTAAGTCTCAGCTAGTCCATAAAAGGGAGAAGACAATGGCACCCCACTCCAGTACTCTTGCCTGGCAAATACCATGGGCGGAGGAGCCTGGTAGGCTCCAGTCTATGGGGTCGGTAGGAGTCAGACACAACTGAGCAACTTCACTTTCACTTTTCACTTTCATGCATTGGAGAAGGAAATGGCAACCCACTCCAGTGTTCTTGCCTGGAGAATCCCAAGGACAGGGGAGCCTGGTGGGCTGCCATCTCTGGGGTCGCACAGAGTCAGACACGACTGACACGACTTAGTAGCAGCAGCAGCAGCAGCAGCAGTCCATAAGATGGAAATAACATTACCTTATAAGGTGGTTTTAATGATTAAAGCAATGTTAATAAGCAACTAATATACAGTGTCCAGCACACAGTCACACAGTAAACAATACAAACTGGTATTATTTCACTTGATTGAAGAAAAGAAAAATCACCCATCTACTGCTTGCCTCAATAAATCATACTTTGGTTTTTTTGTTCTACATATGGCCAAAAATTTTATATGATGTAATAGTATATAATATAAATTTTATATTAAATAATTTTAAGAATATAAATATAATATCATGTATATATGGTCTTTTTCACTTAGTAGTTTATGTAATCATAAACTTTTTTCATGATGCTCCATAAAAACTGATTAAAATGTCTAAGATATATGGAATGGCCTTTCAATGTTGTTTATATCTTTCAAAAACTAAATGATTGTGATCTTCAGATGATCCAAATTATAGTAGGGTCTGGTGTTACCAGCTTGCTAAGCTAAACAGATGTCTCTAGTATAGAATGGTTAGCCAAGTATTTTGTTACTGCCCTCCAACTGGCTGGTTATGACATATTGTCCAAAATAGTTGGTGCTTTAAAGCCTATGTCAGAGCCTACTGTGACAAATAGTCACCACTGTACAAACACATTTATCCCATAAAGTTTCTCTACTGGTTTGGAAAAAAGCAGTTGTTTAATCAGACATACACACATTTCACACTTTTTCAGAAGTTTGGACATCTCACTTTGAGATAAATATATGTTAGCTTTTAGGATGGTAAGTGGCAGAAGCATGCCAAAAGTGATAAAATGTTTAAATTGTACATAACCTGGTGCTTTTTAAGTACAGGAATTATTTCAGTGTGTTGCTAATCACATAAAAATTAATCATGTTAAGTTTTGTCTTCCCTAATTTCAAGATCTGGGCTAGGTGTTGTGATTGGAAAAGCCATGGTATATAATTTCACAATGTAAGCACAATCTTTTTATTAAGTAATTAATTTTTTTTCTGTTTAAGTATAAACTATATGAGATTAAAAGCTGTTTGGCACTGTAATATTCCAGGATTTGTACTTTTAGAGTATAGCATAAAGAGTAGCTATATATAATTTATTTTGTAAAGTTGTAGCCATCAGTCAATTTTGAAAAAAAAAAAGTGGCAATTCCTGTGTTGAAGCACTTTCGATAAATGATTTCATTATATATCACAGTGTTTTGGGTTTCTCTGATAGCTCAGTTCGTAAAGAATCTGCCTGCAATGCAGAAGACCCCAGTTTGATTCCTGGGTTGGAAATATCCCCTGGAGAAGGGATAAGCTACCCATTCCAGTATTCTTGGGCTTCACTTGTGTGGCTCAGCTGGTAAAGAATCCACCCGCAATGCGGGAGACCTGGGTTCAATACTTGGATTGGGAAGATCCCCTGGAGAAGGGAAAGGCTACCCACTCCGGTATTCTGGCCTGGAGAATTCCATGGACTGTATAATCCATGAGGTCACAAAGAGTCAGACACGACTGAGTGACTTTCACTTCATTTCACAATGTTTGCCAATATGTTTATCTCCATTTTAAAAAGGGAATAAATCTACTCTCCCCAGATCATATGCTTATTAACTAAATTCTGGCTCTTAGAGCACCTCTTGCATAAATTGATTTATATAAACAAAAAAAAGTCCTTATTCTGCGTCTCCTTACAGTGCCAAATAGAAGAGTAGTCTGCAATGGCAAACAAAAGTCTAAGGGCAGGTTAACTTAAAGGACCTTTCAGTGTTTATCTGTCCACCCGTAGGATAACTTCCGTTTTTCTAGTGACCAAAAGCGGTACTGTGGATAGTTGTTGGCTGAGATTTGGACCTGTGTTGACCCATTGGGAAAGAATGATGCAATGATATTTTCCATGTACAGTGCCATATACAGGCAGCCTGTCCCAGAGGTCATGAAATGGCTGTTCAAATTCAAATGCTTGAAACCCATGGTCTATTGCTTACTTAAAATATACACAGTAAGAAGGAAAGAGAAAGATAGCGTAGTTTAGCACACTTACAACAGGGTAAAGGTGGGGTGGAGAGACCTTACTATCCAAGTCTTGAGTTACACAATGCGTATGTGCGTGTGTGTGCAAAGTCGCTTCTGTCATGTCTGATTCCTTGCAACCCCATGGACTGTAGCCCACCAGACTCCTCTGTCCAGTGGATTTCCCAGGCAAGAATACTGGAGTGGCTTGCCATGTCCTCCTCCAGGGGATCTTCTCAACCTGGAAATTGAACCCACATCTCTTATATCTCCTGCATTGGCAGGTGGATTCTTTACCACTAGGGCCATCTGGGAAACCTACACAATGCATTTATGTCCTGTCTTTCTTCCTTCCCCTTCAGTCTGCCCAGTAGACCAGTGCAAGGACCAGAATTGAGGATGAGCAAGGAATTTCACCAGATAGAAGGTGTCTGAACGAATACACGGATGTTCTATATATCTAGTCAAAACTACAGCTCACCTATAGGGAGCTGTATCTACTATATCGACTGGGCAGCTAGCAGATTATGTGGACCAAACTGGATTTCACCAATAAATAGTCATTTTAAAACTTCTTGAATATGGGGTTTCCCAGGCACATTTGGTTGTTTGATACCTAATTGGCCCTCCAGCCCTTTCTATGTTGACAAGCATAGCGTGTACTCACTTTGCCTGTAACTTGTTTTACGAATCATTTACTTTTATATTTAATTTCATCTACTCTCTTATACTCTATGGTAGGATTGAATATTCTTAAGTAACAGCAAGTATATATTATAGCTCCTTTCAGAATAGTTCTTTACATGTTTTCAAATATTAATAGAATTGCTGTTGCTTGATATTTTCTAGTATCTTGCCTAATTTCTTTGAATTCTTTAACATAAGTCTCTCTTTATAAACGTTTCATAATCTCGAATTTCTATTTGCCATTTACCGTTTCTTGTTCTTTGCTTCTTTTTGAAAGTTATTAAAAAAAATTAGTTTGGGCTCAAAAGGTTCTTTAAAAAAAAAAATGGTGGGTATGTTTTGTCCCAAGAATTACCACATCAGCTGAGTGTAGAATTTCTTTCTAAATTTGTTTTCAAGAAAACAGACGATCATATGCTTTTGGAGCTCAACAAGTAAGGTGCTTACATAGCCCTGAAGAGAGCATTCTTTTCTCAAAACACAGACTAATGTGAATAGTGACAAGCATGACTCTTATGATGGATATTTGGGGAAGTATAATTTTCTTTTCATACAAACCAGGTCTCTATTAACATGGTTTCCTCAAGTTCACTTCTCACTTTCAAATCCTCTAGGAATTGACACCAACTGCCCATTTTGACACTCGCTCATTAATTTCCTTTCAATAGGACGATTCTCTCAGCTGTTGTGGCAATTTACGGTTTTGCAGACTCTTTTGGTACGGCCCTTTTTTGACTGTTCTTTCCCTGTTCAGGAGACGGTACAACCCCAGAGCCTGGAAGTGTGTCACAGAGTCATTAGTGTAGTTCACCATCTGTTTCATTTCCACTTTCACCAAGGGAGACTTCAGCTGAGCCCTTAAAAAGTCAAAAGAACAGAATCAGTTAGTTCTCTCCAGCAAGACTGAATGGGCTTGATATCGGGTAAATCCACGCCAGTGCTTCCTTTCCTAACTTGCACTGTTCCACACACCCAACCTGACTGGGTCCAATAGAGCTCTAATTTACAGATTTTATTTTTCCAATTGGGAGATGTGTGTGCACACGTTGTGTGAGGGAGCTCATTTCCCTGCCATGATTAGAAGCGCTCACAGAACCCAGGAAACAGAGAATGATTTTTGTGGCCCCTTGTGAAATATGAGCAACCTTGCTAATTTCTGTTCATGATTGGGAAACCCCCAGTACTTTGAGGGTTGAAGAGCATAAAAATGAATAATAGAAGAAATGGCTGTAGAAGAGTCCAGTATTTGTTTTGTAATAAAATGAAGTGGGATTGACTGTCTGACTTTTCTGTGGGGCAAGTTCTTTTCTTGTGCGTCGTTTTGTTTTGGGTTAGTGAGAAACAGCACGTCACCAAGAAAGAATGCAAGAATCAAGGGCTACTTTACACTTTACCAGTCTGTTGTTCTGTTCCTGGACACGTTTGTATTTGATGTTTTCCAGAAGGTAGCAATTTTTTGTGTGTGTGGCTGCTATGCTTAAAGATAAGTGTAATGTGATATTTGATTGTTTTATTTTACCTTTGTATTCAAATCAGTGAACATGGATTAATCTTTCAGATTTTGTTTCATCTTACGATATAATAACACTAAGAACATAGGCCGCTTTAACTAAGTAATTTCAAGCTATTCATTCCTTACTGTTCCCTACGTGATTTTACAACAGCTACACTTCTTATGTTTCAAACTTTATTTTTACTTCTTGGAGTGTTTGGTATTTTATATAGCTTTCTAAAGCTCCCAGAGCAGAATTTTTTCTTTAATCTTATTCATTTCAATTCACTAAAAAGCTTATTTTTTTTTCTGACTTTGAAGAAAATCCCAGTCTTCTCTATGGAATAAGTTATCTTTTGAAGATTAAAGTGATGATTAAAATCAGCTTTTGGACATATGATAATACTATAATACTATTTTTGGCAGTGGTGTGTTACTTAAAATGTTTTATAAATGCATTATCTTAGCAATAACTTCAACCACAGGAAAAAATGAAGCATGATCTTATAAGATTAGTGTGAGATTTCCTGAGGGTGCCGTAATTTAGGTCTCCTTTCAGAAGTGGGCAGCAAGACTCTTCTGGGGCTCTGGGGCTTTTAATGGTCTATCTAGAATAAAGACAAATAACGGAGCCAGAGGAGGAAGGAGAGGGAGAGAGGCAGGGAGGGAGAGAAGGAGAGAGGGGAGAGGGTGAGGGAAAGGGAAAGCTAGAAGGGGAAATGCAGGGTTATAAAATCATTCTGAGTTCAGAATTGACCACTTGGCTTCTATCAGAATCTACTCTTTTTATAAAACAACTCATAACATTTTGAAAATCAAAGGCCTTAGGCTAAATCACGTCTTTTTAATAGTATGCTTCCTCGGTAATAGAATCTGGTGAAAAAGCACAGAATCACAGGAAGTTTGAGAGCACTTGATTTTGTCTAGTATGTTCCTATTTCAAAGTTTATGACTGTAAGAAAATACTCACAAGGGACTATTTATGGAGTGTGGATCATCAGGCGGTTTCTATTTTTCACAACTGCCTCTTTTCCTATGTCTCATATTGATTACAGTATTTGCTCCTGTGGTTATTCATAACCAAGCTCTTATCACATTGTCCTCTAGTGCTTAATTGCTCATGTAGTCCACCCTGGAGAGCAGGTACTATGTAATCACCAATGCTTAGAAGACCACTTGGTGGAAAGCAGGTACTGTATAAGATCTGCCGAGTGGGAATTGTCAAAACCCTCATCGTCTTCCCTGAGATGAAATAGCATCTTTCCTTATCAGATACTTGTTTCTTTTATTTCTATTCCTGTTTATGATTTGGTGCTTTGCCCAAAACATTGTGCATCCAGATCAGTGAAAGATACAATGCTCATCTTATTTTAGTAGAAGTTCCTGGAAACTTTATGGGATAATAGGTACTCTGCTTAAAAAAAAAAAAATTATATATATATATATATATATATATAGAGAGAGAGAGAGAGAGAGAGAGAGAGAGAGAGCAAGCTTTATTTTTGGAGCTGAAGTTGCTAAGCCTTGGATACTGCTCCTGCTGCTGCTAAGTCACTTCAGTCGTGTCAGACTCTGTGCGACCCCAGAGATGGGCAGCCCACCAGGCTCCCCCGTCCCTGGGATTCTCCAGGCAAGAACACTGGAGTGGGTTGCCATTTCCTTCTCCAATGCATGAAAGTGAAAAGTGAGAGGAAAGTCGCTCAGTCATGTTCGACTCTTCGCAACCCCATGGTCTGTAGCCCACCAGGCTCCTCTGTCCATGGGATTTTCCAGGCAAGAGTACTGGAGTGGGGTGCCATCGCCTTCTTCGAAGCCTTGGATACTAAATCTAAGTAATTAATTGCTTAGTCTGGCTGTCACAACAAAATTAGAGCACATCAATTTGCGTTTAGGCACTCGTGCTACATAAGAAGACAGTATGGTAATTTATTGGCCACTTGTTTTAAAAGTATTGGTAGGTTGCTTGTTCCTAGTCACCCAGCTCCTCAACACCTGGTCATCCTTGTCGTTTTTGGCTTCCATGTCCTGAGAGTCTCCCAGCTGACCCTGAGAGTGAAGACTTTGGGACATGTGGTATCTTAGTGCTGGCCATTCTCCTGGACACTCTCCCCTTGCCACCATTTCACTTCCTGAACTTTACTTGTTCAGAGTTGCCTGTGTTTCTGAGGTAGAATAGTATGGAACCCACTGGAACCAGTAATCCTTAGCTCCCCACTTTGTATCCTTCAACTTTCTTCTTAGCCATTGCCTTCTCCAGTAACGTCTTAGCTTTATAATAATAAAAATATTCTAATTTACCTTGAAATAACTTAATTTTGTACTACATTTTTAAGTCTAATATTAATACTTGTTTCTTAAAAATGGTATCTTAAATGTTTCATATCATGTGACTCATGTAAGGTGGCTCAGATGGTAAAGAATCTGCCTGCAATTCAGGAGATCTGAGTTTCATTCCTGGGTCAGGAAGATCCTCTAGATAAAGGAATGGCAAGCCACTTCAGTATTCTTGCCTGCAGAATTCCATGGACAGAGGAGCCTGGCAAGCTGTATAGTCCATGGGGTTGCAGAGTTGGACAGGACAGACTAACACTTTGACTTTCACTTTCTTTTCAATATATTCATGACAACTTTGAAATGATCACAATAGTCCGTATAAGGTGCTGTTGAAATAATCAGGCCTCAGTTAACTTCTTAGAAAACAACATGTAATAGTGGAACACAGTAGAGCAGACCTCTTCTCTCGTGTGACTTAATTAAGATCTTTTGATGAACTCACTTATTAAATTTTTTTTGGTAAATTACATGTAATTCAGGCCTAAACTCTGAGAGTGAAACGGTCATACTTCTAGCCAATGGCATTAACTCCCAAATTGTCTTATTAAATAGCTTCATGAAAACGTAGTTTATCCATGGTTGAGCTGGGTTTTCATTTCTGCTCGTGGGCTTTCTCTAGTTGGTGTAACAGGGGGGTTACTCTTTGTTCTGGTTCCCAGACTTCTCACTGCAGTGCCTTCTTTTATTGCAGAGCACAGGCTCTAGGGCATTTGGGCTTCAAGAGTCGTGGCTCGTGGACCCTAGAGCACGGGGCTCAGTAGTTGCGGGGCGCAGGCATAGTTGCTGTGAGGCGGGTGGAATCTTCCCAGCCCAGGGATCAGACGCGCGTCTCCTCCACTGGCGGGCAGGTTCTTTACCGCTGAGCCCAGGGAAGCCCTGAAGTCCACCATTTTCCAATGGGTCGTTTGGCGGTTTATAGTATTTTCACAAAGTTGTACAATCCTCACCACTATTTCCATCACCCCAAGAAGAACCCTCGTACCCATTAGTAGTCACGGCCCATTTCCCACTCTGTTCCTGGCAACCGCTGATGAACTTTCTATGGATATGCCTATTTTGGATATTCAGTTTAAGTGGAATAATTGCAATATGTCTGGCTTCTTTAGAAACCATGGGTGAAATGGCACATCACTTAACCTTCTCTGATCAAGGTTTTAAGACTTTCACGTCCTCCCGGCAGCATGCAGCCTGAACAATAAGATGCCTGCCTGAGTTGTTTTCCAGGAACTTGGAGTCAGCTGCAAATCTCCTTCAGGCCGAGCCAAGAGTCAGCTGTGTCTAGTTCGAGCTGCGCCCCATAGGGCTAGAAAGGACCACTGACCGCTGGTCTGGGCGTGCGGGGGCATGCGGAGGCGTGCGCACTTGTGACCTTTATTTTATTTTTTTTAATCAATATTATTTATTTATTATTTTTATTTATTATTTTTTAAATTTATTTTACTTTACAATACTCTATTGACTTTGCCATACATCGACATGAATCCACCACAGGTGTACACGAGCTCGCAATCCTGAATCCCCCTCCCACCTCCCACCCGACAACGTCTCTCTGGATCATCCCCGTGCACCAGCCCCAAGCATCCTGCATCCTGCATCGAACATAGACCGGAGCCTCGTTTCTTACATTATAGTATACATGCTTCAATGTCATTCTCCCAAATGTGCAGAGGCCTGTAGCTTAGTTACGCCGGTGCTATACAAAGATTCTCTAGGCTTCTCCGAGATGATTTGAGACCTATTTGCCCATCTCCTTGCTTTGCTGCAAACCTCGGCGTCTCACCGTTTTGGCTTGCTGCGAGTTGGGTGAAACAAACCGATGAGAAACACCTTCACTTAGCGTAAAATTTTCAAGGTTGATGTTTGAATAAGTACTCCATTCCTTTTTCTGGCTGAATAATATTCCATTGCATGTACCACGTTTATTTATGTTTTTTTTTTTGTTGTTGTTGTTATGAATAATGTTGCGGTAGAAACTTAAATGTGCGACTCTTTGTGTGGAGCCATATTTAGTTTGTTTGAACTGGTACCATAAGAAAGCCTCCACAATGTGGTGAGTTGATAAATCTTTTAAGTCTCCATGGTTCTTCCTCTACAGCTTTGTATCTTTTCCAGATTTTTTTTTTTTTTTAAAGAATTGAGTCATTTGTCCTGTATGGTTTTCCATACTCTGAATTTTGTTGATTGCATTTTTGGGCATAATTTAACATGTTTTTCTAATGTCTATAATTTCATCAATTGGTAGCTGGATGTAGATGCTTGATTGGATTCAGACTCAATGGGGGAGAGAGGGCTGGCAAGATTACATTGTACTTTTTTTACTCTACAAAAGTGTTTCTCTCTCTCTCTCTCTCTCTTTTTTTTACCATTAGCAGCCATTCATGATCTTTGCTTAGATACATTACGGAACGAGAGGTTGTGATAGTCTGTTATTTATTTATTAGCTAGAATATGGTATAAAGAAAAAAAATCTGCCCTCAAATATTTTGTTTTAAAAGTGATTTTTATTTTACTTTCTGATTTTTCATTATTAGTGTAAAAACATGCAACAGATTTCTCTGTGTTAATCTTATATCCTGCTACTTTGCTGAATTTAACACTTCTAGTAGTTTTTGTGTGAAGTCTTACAGTTTCCTATTTAAAGTATTGTATCATCTGCATATAATGACAATTTTACGTCTTCCTTTTCAATTTGGATACCTCTTATTTCTGGCATCACTGACTCGATGGACATGAGTTTGAGTGAACTCCGGGAGTTGGTGATGGACAGGGAGGCCTGGCTGCTGCTATTTATGGAGTCTGAAAGAGTCTGACACCACTGAGCGACTGAACTGAACTATTTCCTCTTGGATACATTTTGTTTCAGGGACATACTTGTTAGAATTCTTATAAATTTTGGAGAAAATGTAAATATTTCACATTTGGTTAATATGACCCACTTGGCATTAGAAGTTGGTATTTATCCTGAAAAGGTGAAATTATTTATGATTTTTTAAAGAAAATTAAGACCAAAGGAAATAAGGCATGGAACATACTAAGATTTATTCACTCCAACATCCATCTTGGTTTATCGCGAGGGGGTTAAATTTGACATGATTTCACTTTTTTCCCCCTTGGCAGCCAGTTTCCCTGCATCATTTCTGAATAGCAACATATCTTTTCTTCCTTGGTGGGTGATACTTTCTGATATATTAAAATCTATGATGTGGCCTGTGTTTGAAAACTTGTCTGTTTCATTAGGTATTGCTTCTTATATTAGTTGCACACTTCAACTTTATTTTTATAAAATATTTTAACATATAAAAGGAAAGTTTTCTCATCACTCTTAATCACATAAAAGTTTATTTCTCAGTTGTTTATTTTTCCAGATTTTTTCATAATGTGAACATAAGATGTTTTCATAAATATGAAATAATCTAACACTATTAAAGATTTTTAAGTTGCCATGTTAAACTTATGAAGTAATTTGAAAATAAACTTGTCTTTTATAATAGGCTTCCCTTACTGAAAAATCTGATCATATCTTAGGTTTCCCTGTTCTATAGTTTTCTTCATAAGTGCCCTCTGAGGTTAGCCTCTGTATTTTATGTTTTGGATGTTATCAATGAACTAATTTTTCCCATTATTTCTTATCACTCATTAACTGGTTGTTATCCTTTTTGAATATTTAATTTGTGGTCACTTGTATTCGAGGATCTTTATTAAAGGCTTTCAGTCTACTGATTTGTATCTTCTAGGTATGCAATATTTTTGTATCAAATAATGACAATTTTGACTTTTTTTTTTCTTATTGCTTTGGTTAGATAAGCAGTATATATTTTTGGTACCTGATTTTGATAAAATCTTTGTCTCTCAAATCTTTCTCTAGTGCCTTAGTTATTTAAAGCCTGTATGTATTTTTCACGCAATTCCCATTTATTTAGTACTGTTAAGCCACACTGAGGAGTGATCTAGACATACATGTGTTTGTGTATCTCTGTCTATATCTGTCTTCAGAAAGTGAGGGGTTATTGAAGCCAGCCTGAGTCTCTCTACTTTGTGTCTGCCCCCAAGGAAGGGCGATGCTTCTAAGGCTGGCCAGTAGGACCCTGAGCCCTCATGACCCGCTTCCCTTCCTCCGGCTTTCCTGGATCTGAGTGGTGCCAGCTCCTGGCTTCTCCTCAGCCTGGCCCCACCTGCCCGCTGTGACGCGATGCCTCCTCTCGGCCCACCCGCTGTGTCCTGCCTGCCGGGCTCACCACCTGTTGCTGCTTACTGTCCTCTCTGGCCCCGGTGGCTGCCTCCGTGCGTGTACAGATTGGCAGCTGCGTCCAGACCTGCCTCTGCATCTCAGCACCTGTCTCACCTCGTGGAATACTTGGTTCCAAGTTTCTTTTGAAACTGTGTCTCCCTGCTTTTATAGTCTAATTAGTTTTGATGGAGTCTTTGCAGGGGGCGGGAAACGTGTTAAACCCCTACCTGTCTCCTTACAGAGTAAATATAATGTAATTTAAAAAAAAGTTTGAGTACTTTGGCTGTAATATTCCAGTGGCTGTTAAAATATGTTGGATTTCTATAAGTGGTCCCCAAGTTTTATGTTTTGAAGGCTTACATGCTTTTAGGAAGTGAGATGTGTGTTGGTATGCACACATGCAGGTGTAAGGATATTGGCCATTAACTTTGCTGGTTACAAACTGCTGTGTACGGGGAAATCATGTTTGTTGAAGTGTCTATAAGACAAAAAATACTCGTTGAACTCGTTTTTAGTATGCTGTCCACTTGTACAGAATTCCTTTATGTCATTTGCAGTTGTTCAAAGGATTTTTGTCTGCATACTGTTAAGATATTAGTTTCATTCTGGGTGACTGGTGTTCCTGAATAAATGACAAATTACTGTCTGCTCATGGTCCCAGCTCCCCTACTTTCATTTATCTTTGATCCAGTAATGCTTGTTTGCTTCTTGATATTTTAGCAAATGGAGATTGGCAGGAAAATACACTGCCTTGTAGGCCACGTTATTTTACTTCTTCTAAGGGAAATTTTTCAATTGCACATATTAGTTCAGGTGCATCTCATACAGAAGATGATGTTATACGAAATGCAATGGGGTTAAAATTGTGAGAACGAGTTAGTCCTTATTCACAAGCAGCTGACAATCTAGTAAGAGGGGGAACGTGAGTGGAGGATAAGATCTATTGAGAATACAGGAGATTAAGCATGGTATTGATAACATTTAGGGTGTGTTAAGGCAGGAAGTATCATAGTTTGGCTTGGGTCTGGAAAATTGGAGTAAGACTTTGAGAAAAACACTTTATGAGTTTAACTTAATAGGCAATGTCAGGCTGCCAAATGGATGGGTAAAATAATAGAGCTGAGAGCTAGGGAGAGAAATCTGGCAACAAATCTGTTTTCCCAAATCTGAGATTTGGGAAAACAAACAGTACATCTTGGTTTGGATCAATACATATTGGAGGAGGCAGCAGATTCCAGAAAGAATATCAAACTTGATGCTTGAATTCAAAGGGTAGCACTACCACTGGCTGACTATATTACATGAGTAACTTGCATAAAGAGGCTTATTTTAGATGATATCCAGAAATGTCTGTTCTTGAGGATGAGAGCAGTGAAAGTTCACATACATGTTCTGTGTCCAAATAGGTGAGATCAAAGCTACTGTGTATCTGGTGGTCTCTAGGTAATACAGTGGTGTGTGGTAGCCAATGCTGTAGACTCTAAAGTCAGATTTCCAGTTTCAGTTCTAGGCTGTTTCACCTACTTGATGTGTAAACCTGGGCAGGTTATTTAACTTTTTTTTTTTGCTTTTGTTTTCTCATTTGTAAAAGGCAAATCATGATACCTTCTTCCACGAATTGTCAGGAGATTAATATTTATAAAATCCTTAGAATGCGTGGCACATAACGATTCATTAAAGAAAGCTATTATTATTCATGGTAAATAGAATTGTAAGTCTACTTTATGCAAATGATTCATATCACAATTGTAAGTGTATTCTTTAAAATATAAATAAGTAAAAACTCTGAGGTAATAGCTCAGAGAAGTAAATGTTGATCCTGTTAGTATGCATAAATGTTGATCCTGTTAGTATGCACCGACTTTATGAATGTGGTACCCTTAGATTGACGAAGCTCTGTTTTCCATTATAAGAGTCCAGCAAGTGGAGACATATCTTCCATGGCAGTTCACCTGAAACTATAAATACTAAGTGAATACAAATATAGTTTTTAGTGAACTATAAATACTAAGTGAATAAGAACTAGTGAATTCTGTGGAAAGCACTTGCAGTATGTCAGCTTTTATTTTTAATGTTAAAACACTGATTGCTAGTCCTTTGGGAATGGAGTAAATAAACATTTCTCTTCATATTGCCCTCATTCAAGCAGATGAGCAGGGTACTTTGATAGATTAGTGAATATAGTACAGAAACATTTACATCATTGTAATAAGTTATTAAAGTTTAAATTATACTCACACTTTAAAAATTATGAAATATTTCAAACACAGAACTTTAAAGAATAATATTTTTTATTCATTACTTAATTTTAACAAATCTATGTGGCCATATAAGCTTTAGACTTTAAAACAAAATTTGCAAATGCGTTGGAAACCTTTGTGGCCCCCCTTGATTTCATGACAGGTCATCTTCCTCCCCGAGTTCCTCCCATGTCAGAGGAAATCATGATTCTGATGCCCTTACATTACTATTTATGATTTTACACACTTACTATAGTCAGTGAATCCATTAAATATGCACTGCTTGTATTTTAAAAACATATGAGCTTACTGTAAATATCTTTAATTTTTCATTATTCTATTTTTAATCAACTTTATTGAATTATAATTTACATGAAAAAAGCATTCATTGTATGTATACAACTTAAAACATTTTAACAAATAAATATACCTGTATAAATAACACTATTCAAGATACAGAACTTTCAGCACCCTCCAAAAGTTCCTTTTTGTCCATTGCAGACAATTCCCCACATAAACTCCACTCTAGGTAACCATTGATTTGATCTCCATCACTGTAGATTAATTTTACCTGCTCAAGAACTACATCTAAATGGACTCTTCCAGTATGTATTCCCCTATATTTGTCTTCTTTTTACTCAGTATAATGGTTTTGAATATTTTTCCTGTTCTCATGTGTATTGATATTTCATTTTCTTGTCAAAAAAGGCCACAACTTATCTGCTCATTCCTGCTGGTGGGTATTTGGATTCTTTCCATTTTTGGCCATTGTAAATAAAGTTGCTAAGAGCACTATTAATATAAGTCCATTTCTGGAAATATATTTAACTTCCCTTGGATAAATGAATAGGAGTGGCAATACTGAGTAATATGGCAATAGGGTATTATCTTTGTAAGAAACAGTCTGTGTTTCAGAGTAGTTGCACCATATACCATAGCAGCTTCTCCAAATTTGTGCTAGCATGACTTGATATTACCTGTCATTTTTAACTTTAATTAACTTTATTAGTATGGTTACTTCATTCTGATTTTCATTTGCATTGTCTTGAGGACTAATGGTGTTGAGCATCTTTTCATGTATTGTCCATGTGTGTGTGTGTTATTCTGTAAATATACACGCATTCTGGATATCAATCCCAGGACTTGTCACATTTGTGAATATTTTCTCCTATTCTCCCAGACAGTGGCCTGAATTTTCATTTTCTTCATAGTCCTTTAAAGAGCAGAATGTTATAATTCTGATGAAGTACAATATATCAATTTTTTTTATGTTCTATTTCTTTGTACTCGAAGACATCTTTGCATGTCCCAAAGTCAAGAGGATTTTATTAACTTTTTTCCTATAAGCTTTATAGTTCAAGCTTTACATTTAGGTCTGTGTTGAATTTCAAGTTAATATTTGTGTGTGTTATATAGGCTAGGGATGAGGCTAAAGATGAAGATTCATGCTTTTCCAAACGGGTATCCAGTCATCCCAGCACTATTTATTGGGAAGACAGTCTTTTCTCCATTGAATTACTTTGTCATCTTTGTTGACACCTAACTGACCAGCTATGTGAGAATCCATGTTTTTACTTTGTATTTTTTTTTAATAGAAATGCTATAGATGTATACATCAATGCAGTGTAAATCATTCAGCGTTCAGTGTAAATCATTCAGTGTTCTATTTGAATACTTCGGCTATTCTAGATTTTTTTTTTTGCATCATTTCTATATAAATTATAAGCAAGTTTATTGATTTCTAGAAGAAAAAGCCTTATGCGATTGATATTCCATTTAATCCATAGATCAGTATGAGGAGAATTGATGTTCTGAGTTCATGTACATGCATTATACACATTTTATTTAAGCCTGCTTCAGTTCATACCAATGTTGTTTCTAGTGTATGTTTCTTGCAGATACTTTCTTAAACTTATTCTAAGCATTTCATGTTTACAGATGCTATCCTTAAGGGCATTTTTAATTACCATTTCCAGTTGTTCAGTTGTCAAGATAAAACGGATTTTTTTGTATCTTGATCTCATATTCTGTAATATGTTTTAAAGCTATTTATTATACATAGTGATTTTTGCAGTTTCCTCAGGAATTTCCTCATAAGTAGTTACACTCATGTAGACAGTTTTGTCTCTTCGTTTATAAACCTTTTTCTTGCCTTAGGGTAATGACTAGGAACATCATACCATGTGGAATAGAAGTTGTGAGTGCATACTCAGCTGCTCAGTCATGTCCAACCCTTTGCAACCCCATGGACCGTTGTGTGCCAGGCTCTTCTATCCATGGAATTTTTAAGCCAAGAATCCTGGAGTGGGTTGACATTTCCTACTCCAGAAATCTTCCCAGAAGTTGTGAAAGTGGGCATTTTTGCCTTTTTTTGCTCTTAGCGTGGAGGCCTCTAATATTTCACCTGGTGACTCAGGCGGTTAAAAGTCTACCTGCAATGCAGGAAACCTGGGTTTGATCTCTGGATCAGGAAGATCCCCTGGAGTAAGAAATGGCAACCCATTCCAGTATTCTTGCCTGGAGAAACCCATGAACAAAGGAGACTGGCGGGTTACAGTCTGCTGCTAAGTCACTTCAGTCGTGTCCGACTCTATGCAACCCCATAGAAGGCAGCCCACTGGGCTCCCCCATCCCTGGGATTCTCCAGGCAAGAATACTGGAGTGGGTTGTCATTTCCCTCTCCAATGCGTGAAAGTGAAGTCGCTCAGTCGTGTCCAACTCTTAGCGACCCCATGGACTGCAGCCCACCAGGCTCCTCCGTCCATTGGATTTTCCAGGCAAGAATTCTGGGGTGGGGTGCCATTGCCTTCCCCGGGGTTACAGTCTATGAGATCACAAAGAGTTGGACAAACTGAGCGACTTTCACTTTCATGACAACTGTAGCTTTTTGTATTTGCCCTTAATCAAATTTAGGTGGTACTTTGAGCACTTTGAATATGTTATTTTTCATTGTCAGTTGGCTTGCATTGTTTCTAAATAGAAGCCAGGAGATTTTATTTTGAACTCCTCTATAGGTCTATTTTCTTTGTGAGCTTTACAAATTTTATCTTTATCATCGGCTTTCAGTGACGAGATTATGATATGCAGCTTCCATCTTTACTAAATGTGGTCTCAAGTGCATCTGTTAAGCTTTTATTATGTTTATCTGTGATAATGGACACAGCAGAGGAATTTAGAATCTTAGAGGAATTTATAAAAGGATTAATCAGGTATATATGGGTGTAAAAGTATTCTAAAAAAGTCTCTAATTTACTAAAATGACTTCTCAATCTAATACTTTCAGTAAAAATGAAAATAATTCAAGCTTGCAATTCTAAAGAAACAATCCCATTAACAGGGAGAATAATGCTTTTCATCTGGAGAAGGAAATGGCAACCCACTCCAGTACTCTTGCCTGGAGAATCCAAGGGACAGGGGAGCCTGGTGGGCTCCCATGTATGGGGTCGCACAGAGTTGGACTGAAGCGACTTAGCAGCAGCAGCAGCCAGTACTCTTGCCTGGAGAATCCTATGGATGGAGGAACCTGGTAGCTTACAGTCCATGGGGTCACAAAGAGTTGGACACGACTGAGCGATTTCACTTTCACTGTCTATTGAATTAATTTTATTTTCAAATGACTGTATTGCAGACACTGATTTGGTATGTCCATCTGAAACATCTGAAAGGGGAATTGTCTTCATTTGTTTTCCAAATCATATTTTGTTATTTGTATACAGGTTTATCTGTTCACTTTAATCCAAATATTCCTTGGGAATGCTCTCAATCATTCATGAAAAGAAAGCATCACTGGTCTTATTTAGCAGAAGTCAATATATCTGCTATAATTTTCTCTTTAACGTGTGCACATGACACATACAAATGTGGAACTAATATCACGAGGTGCAATACAGTCGTAAAGCGGGGTGTGTTACCTTACTGATAAGCATACACACTGTGCAGCCGGGATAAAGTATTGTAAAAAATTATCTTTGTGCGATTCCTTGTACTTTTTGAAACACTTTCATATGTGTGGTCTCATTTAGTCCATAGAACATCTTCATGAACGGACGGGTATAAGAGTTTTGATTCCAAATGGTATCTTTATGCATCTTTATGATGTCATTTACCACACAGTATTAGTGATCCTAAGAAGGCAAGCCAAGATTATGCTTTATAAACATTTTTATTCCACATTTTCACTTTTTAGTATCAGGCAGTTGAGAATTTCAGATCATTTTGCGTTCCTGGCATCATCAAAATTTTTACTATGAGTTTTCTAAAAGTTGGCCTACAAAAATGGACTTGTTCCAATA
This sequence comes from Neotragus pygmaeus, assembly GCA_006410875.1. Taxonomy (NCBI): domain Eukaryota; kingdom Metazoa; phylum Chordata; class Mammalia; order Artiodactyla; family Bovidae; genus Neotragus; species Neotragus pygmaeus. The sequence goes on along the minus strand of SJYV01005335.1, from coordinate 315,885 downwards.
ATGTCATGACGTAGAGAGTGTTGAACTTCAATTTCATTTTTAAAATCTAGTATTTGATACCAGATGTGAAGATTGAATCGCCATCTCCTTTACGAAGAGGGCAAGGTTTCATTAGCTTTTTCAAGAGACTTATTGTACATTTCACCTATGAAGTGAAAGAAGAAAATTATGCGTTTTAAGGCAGCATGAATGTAGAGGTGATACTCACAGCTGCTCTCATTTCTGACAAACAACTCTGAGGGGCTCCAGTTTCATTTGGTTCAGATGAAACACATGTTGCTCATTTACTGTACATATGCTTCAATGTATTTTGACAAATCTGATCTAAAAGTGCTACAGATGTTCCTCATTATTTTAATTTGCACTTAGTAGCCACCTATAAAACTTGGCTGTAAACTAGCCTTTCTCACAGTATAATTAAGAGAAAATTTAGCTATCTTAATATGTGAATTTCAATTTCGTTTCAGTTACAGTTTTGTGATCAACTAGTGAACGATACACTTAACAGGTGCTCTGTTACAGGTGTTTTATATATAATGAAGATGAATCTTTTTCGACATGTTTCAAATAATTTCAGGTGGAAATAAAGTTATTCTAATCCTGTCTCTTAGAGATTTGTTATTCATTGTACGGCCTGAAATCAAACAGCAATATAACTTGAGTACTTTCTGGAAGTGCTGAGTCTTAGGTCTTACCCTAGACCTGCTGAAGTAGAATCTCCATTTTAACACAATCCCCAGGTGACTTGTATGCACAGTAAAGACTGATAAGCACTCTTTCAGAGGAGGCTTTGTTTCAAAACTTTGTTTTATATGCACATATTACACATGCACATTATACACATGGGTCAACTGTATTCTGTCATATGCATATACACATGGGTCAACTCTTCTGGACTCTGCTTTATATAGACACTATCGAAAATGGACTTCTTTGTGGATTGAACTATTTCTTTCCTTATTTAATACATTTAAAAGTAGACTTTCAGTACATTCCACAGGTTTGTCTTCCATGAATACAAAAGTTCATGTTCATAAGTACTGGCTTACCACACATTTTCAATGAGTGACACATGAAGCAAATTGAAGACCTTCTTACTCCAGTTTGAGTATTTTAGAGTTCTCATCATTTCTTACTGTTTTCTCTAACTTTCTATAGAGTAAACTTTCTGGTTCACTTTCTGGTTGGAACAGTAATATATTTATTTACACACTCTTGCCATTAAAAAACAGAAAGCAGAATTGCTGGGAAAACTAAAGGATTTAATTTCTTGGATGATAAATTCAATTTTTAAAATTATTTACTATTTTTGAGTACCTTGGGAAATGGTCGTATATTACTTGTTGTAATTATACATAATATACTTCATGTTAAGATAATCACTGTATCTTAATATGTGATACAAAATCAAATTTTTGTTTATAAGGACCTCTGAAATCATGCTGCAAAGTAACTCAATTCCTTAAAATTCAATTTTATTGGCCATTAAATTTTCTATATGTGTATTCCAGCAGAAATAAACATACTATGATTCTTACCATAGAAGAAATAAAATAATACTATTTTATGACCTTTAATTGAAATCTATGACAATAATTTCATATAGTTCAAAACTTAGTACATTGTTGCTATCTAACAAAAGGACGGTGAGTTATTTTCTTTAAAAAAAATCTCTAATTTGCTACGGTCTAGTTAATTTTTTGTGTTCAATTCCAGCAAATATACTCCTCAATAATCAGCCTTAGGAAGTGAAATAAAGGCAATTTTATGTGATCTATTCAGAAGTGTCTGTTGGCACCACAGCAGCACATCATGGGTTTTCAAACTTGAGACACATTACCTTTTTATTACTGTTTTCATACATTTCTGCTGAAAAAAATCTATGACTGGTTGAATACATATCTATGGACAAATACTGATACATTTAACCAAACAATATAGTGGTACAGCTTGTTCCTGAAAACATACAGATATAGACAGGCTAGAAAAGTACCAGACAACTTCGTATGATCAATTGCACTGTTTAATTTTCCCTTCTGTTTTTTCAAGCTAAATATTACAGTGCAACTGAAATAGCCCTAAGTGTACCCGAAGAGCTACTGTGTGTTGTATAAAGGCTAAGTAATCCGGGGAGTGTCAGGGGGTTACTGTCAGCTGTTCGAGATCATGAGATGGTATCTCAGCACTCATAAAACAGAGGATTCAAAACACAGGAGCATACATGGAAGTACAGATCATTATGACAGTCCTGGAAGTTATCCACGAGAAAAGTCAACACCCTGGAGGCCAAAATAACACTACTGAATCAACATTTACAACTTTTGTTCAAGACTGAATCCAATATGTAGGGAAAATTCACATTGAAACATTAAATATAATTTTATATTTGGCTCATTCCCCAAATACAGAATGCTTCAGAAATCTCTGGGATATCCCTTCTTAAACAATTTAAGTTTACAATATTCTGTACAAAACAGACAACTATCTTAAATTAGCTATTTCCTAGGACTATTCATAAAATAGAAGTTTAGTAAGGCACAGTAAGGGCAGCATAGAGATTTACTTAAGGCTATACATTTCAAATCAGAAGAATAAGGGGATAATTTTGGCCCCTGGGGTTTGAAAATATCTTCCAGTTGTAATCTTTGGTCTGAATATTTACATGGTGGTTTCTTCCCATTCAAGCTCAACATCACCTATAACATAAAAACATGCCATAAGAGAGAATTAAAGTTAACAGTTCAAAAGATTTAAATGTTTCATGATAAACATATAATGTACATGGAAAGGCTATTATCCTAACTTGGATTAGAGAGAAATTAAAAATTGATATGCTTGCTAGCCAAGCTTCTAAACCATTTTCAGTAAGTGGTGATTATTGAATTAATGCTCCTGTTATAGGTGGTAAACTTGTAAGTTGATATACAGTGCCTCTGTTTACCTTCCATGGCATCCAAAGAGTCCATCTTCTGAAGTGCTGAATAGTTAACAAAACAGATGAGCTGATTATTTCCTTTACTTGATAAAAGATCCAGAACGCACTGATGTAAGAAGATATATTGTGCCTAGACACCAAAGAAAGGGTGGTTAAATAAATAGATGGGGTGGGGATTTTTCTTACAAGGAGGGGCTATACTTTAACAGTTAAAAGTAATAATGAATTCAACAAATGTTAAACAGCTAAGTTAAAGGCACAGAATTTACCAAGTATATAAATGATTTTCTCTCATTTCAAACATAAGGTTTGCTGAACTCCTGTGGGGTTTTTTGTAGCTTCCAGTTTCTTTCTTTTTTTTTTTAGTACTTGTTATTAAATACCAACTGTTCATATGTTCTTTCTTGCTGTGATTATAAAAACTAAAATATATATATATTATTTAAATTTGTTTATGTTTTTCCTTTTGAGCATGATTCATTTATCTTATGCTTTTCTTGTTAGAATGGCTTTTGGAATTTCTCTATCTGGCTGGCTAAATTTAGTTTCAAAATTAAATTTTTGAAACTGTGACTGAGCATACCTGTACACCAAAGGCTCATGTAGAGTATGGTTAACAATTTTGTTAATCACCCAACATTTGGCCTACCTAATGTCAAGGATCGGGTCTCTGTAAATACAAGGCAGTTGACCGTTGAGATATCCAAAGATGCGTAACATTTCATCTAAAGTTTGGAATAGATTCAGTACCACCTGAGTTCTTTAAGTTTATTCAGTATAACTCACTGACCTGTTAGCATTTCTGGGTTTGGACTTTTCCTAAGGTTAGTTAAGGTTACAATCATAGAAAAGCACCCTCATTTTCACATAGGAAAGGTACCTGAATTTAAAGGAATATAAACAAATGTTTAAGATAACACACATACACACTGACAACTGATTTAAATAGAATGTCCTCTAAGTGACCACCTTAAGATATATTTATATCTATTGCTAACTATACCTCAAAACCCTTTTGGAATTACACTATTGAGACACTCTTCAGAAATTGCTGGTCATTATCAGGAATACCTATTTCTTCGCGGATTACAAAATGTTTCCATAGACGTCTCATCAGTGGAATGTCGGTTCTGTGAGGACAGAACTCTCATCTTCACTGCTATATTCCCATTGCTTGTAATAGTGGCTGGAATGTGGTAGTTGCGTAATGAATGTTTGTTGACTTAGCCTCATGTAATTCTCACAGTTAGTCGATCTTTACCATTTAAGGACAGGCTTGATTTGGAGAGCATACAGAAGTCATTAGAGATCAAGTTTGTATGTAAGAAGGATGATCAAGTTACATAATTCAATTTTGGTGAGAAAGGAAGGGTTATACGGGAATTAAAAATTCTATTAAAATTGCTGTTAACATTCTTCTCAAGTAATTCTAAAAGAGTATTTTAAAATGTACATCACACAGTGACTAGCACTATTAGCAGAAATACATTGACATGATATAGTTTCTTTGAAAACAGCATTCATGTACATTTATGATTTCCATTATTAAAAACACATTTGAACTTGAAGTCACATTTGATATGCAAAACTTCTGACTGTCCAGATCTCATCTTCTCCACTGGAAAGAATGATGGGTGTAAACTCTGGCAGCAGGACAGGCTGAGCTCCATGGGGCAGTGCTACATGTTCCAAGATCTCTCTGCAGTGGTGTGTTATTGCCAAAGAGTCAGTGAAGAATTCAATTCCAGTTTCTACCCTAGATAGTCCTGTTACCATAAGAATTAAGTTTTTTTGATGTTCAGATTCCTCATCTGGGGGATCAGAAAGGCTATGTTATAAGATTTAAGGCCAGCCAGATAGATAGATGATAGATAAATCGATCAATTGATCGATCGATCTGGCAGCAAAAAGAAAAACTAGGTACCAAAAATAATTCTTTTTTCTTCTTCTTCAGGAGTTTACATCAGTCAATTTTCAAGAGATCCAGAGCAGGAAAGGGATTTCATCCAGACTAACCTTGTTTGAGGCAGGAATAGTATCTCAGGATATTATCTCACTGCAGAGTATTCTCTGAGAAGGCTCTTTCAGATCTCTTGTGAACTGTGGCTTGGTACACAGTGAAAGAACTTTTGGTTCTCCTTGCGTAAACCCCTCGGGTGTCTTTTCATGGTGCCATGTTGCCGAGGTTCCCACCTCCCCACCCCTGGCCATGGCTACTGCAGCCTGTGCTGAGACAGCATTCTTCACAGACGTTGAGATCATTCCCAAGTGCAACATGAGAAAATAAGAAACCACTCTTGTGCAAGGCAATGCTGATTTGTAAGGACTGGAGCCAAGGTGTGGTCATTTCCCCTTTTTTTCATCACAGAGAAAAGACAGTAGAGACTTTCGCTTCTGGGAACAAAGTCAGGTGAAAGAGAGCTAGCTGTGCATACCATGTTTTAAGCAGGGATCTGAGAATTGTGATTTATATGGTTTACAAAGTGGAGGCTAATTATTTAGTAAACATGGATATACCTTAATTTTATGACTTCTTATGGAAGGGGTGGAAGTGAAAGTGTTAATCGCTTAGTCATGTCCGACTCTCTGCAACTCCATGGATTGTAGCCCACCAGGCTCCTCTGTTCATGGGATTCTCCAGGCAAGAATACTGGAGTGGGTAGCCTTTCCCTTCTCCAGGGGATCTTCCTGATCCAGGGATCGAACCTGGGTCTCCCAGATTGCAGGCAGATTCTTTACCATCTGAGCCACCAGGGGAAGGTTACCTATATTTTTATAGATACTGATGATGTGCCTTTTGCTCAGTTGTGTCTGACTTTTTGTGATGCCAGCCAGGTTCCTTTATCGAGTACTGGAGTAGGTTGCCATCTCCTCCAGGAGATCTTCCCCATCCAGGGATTGAACCTGTGTCTCCTGCATTGCAGGCAGCTCTTTACCTGCTGAGCCATCAGGGAAGATGAAGATGTATTTATCTCAAATATCCCAACTAATATTCATGACTTCTACCTATTGATTCAGTGACTTTTATCAGGATTTTAATGACCCGCCACCTTTTTTATGCCAAAAAGCAGTTGGCACAACTATATTGTCAGACATTTACTGCATGCTGGGTATTTACTGCATGCTTGGTGCTTTCAGATACTTTCTTTTATTTAATACTGACAATAAAATTGTGTAACACAGCTATTTTACAAAAGAGACATAGCTTAGAGAAGTTAACTAAAGTCACAAAGCCAGAAATTAGCAGGACTGGAATCTGAACTCAATTCTCTGACTCCAACTCTTTTCATTCCCCTACCCAACCTACAACAGTTTCCTCTGGCTGGTTATTCCAGCACAATGTATGAAGGTTATATATGAAGTGCATATGGAGTACTAAATTGTGTGAAATTATTCACAGGCATTCTTGAACACACTTGTAACAAAGTTTGGTTCCACGAAGCTGTACAGCATGAGAAAATCTAACTTTTATTATTTGAAGACTGAATCTACTCTCTAGAATGAAAGAAATCTCTCTCATTGCCATCCTTTAACTCATCCAGGAAAGTCAACCCATCTTGATCAGTGCCAAGAATATTGCTCACCATGTACATGTGTACACCTAGGAACATGGAGGAAAATGTTAGCTATTTATCCTATTCTCATGTTTTAATAATCACTAATAGTTGTATTGATATTGAAGCCCTTAAAAGATCCCTGGGTAAGAACCAGCTACAAAATTTGTGGGGCTCACTACAAAGTGAAAATGTGAGCTTCCTTCTTCAAAACTGGGGCTTCCCTGGTGGCTCAGATGGTAAAGAATCTGCCTGCAATGCAGGAGACCAGGGTTTGGTCCCTAAGTCAGGAAGACCCCCTGGAGACGGGAATGGCTACCCACTCCAGTATTCTTGGCTGGAGAGTTCCAAGGACAGAGGAGCCTGACGGGTACAGTCCATGAGGTTGCAAAGATTTTCAAAACACTGACAGCAGGCATCAAATCAAGTGCAAGGCCCCTTTGAGGGTGGGGACCTATGAGTTTGAATAGATTGCATACTCATGAAACCGAGCCTGGCCACAAGTCACAGTCCATTTCTAAAGTTTTGTAAGGGAAGAGTGATGTTTCATTCATGTGTTCCCTTTCAACGTTTAAAGGAATGCATATGGATGACAGGACCTAGTTTTACTGAGCCATGACATAATTAAAGTGGCTTTAAAATATTCCTACAAAAAGACTCAAGGTCATAGATAGTATTTATCAGCAAAATACACGTGAATGACAAGAAAATGACAGGACTGATATTTTTCATGCCCCTAGAATAATGGTCTTATAGCCATACTATGAGGTGAAAGTAACAATGTAATCAGATCTCTCAGTGAGCTAGACACTTATAAAAATGATAAATAATTTAAAATATATATTTTAAGACCATTATTGAAACAGGATTATTTTATTCTAAGTATATATTTTATCTTTTGAAAATACCTAATGATAACATAAGTATTAGTCACTTTGTTGTTGTTCAGTCACTCTTTGTGACCCCACGGACTGCAGCACACCAGGCTTCCCTGTCCATCACCAACTCCTGGAGCAAGTTTAAACTCATGTCCATCAAGTCAGTGATGCCATCCCACCATCTCATCCTCTGTCATCCCCTTCTCCTCCTACCTTCAGTCTTTCCCAGCAACAAGGTCTTTTCTAAGGAGTCAGTTCTTCACATCAAGTGGCCAAAATATTGGAGTTTCAGCTTAGGCATCAGTCCTTCCAATGAATATTCAGGACTGATCTCCTTTAGGATGGACTGGTTGGATCTCCTTGCAGTCCAAGGGNTGGCAGAGACCCTCAGCAGACAGGTCTTGGCGGTCTATCATTAGTTCAGAATTCTGTGCACTCGAAATGCTAGTGCTCAGAGGAACGTTTCTCCAAGATAGTCCAGTGGCCCTGGGAGTTTTTCAAGGGGACTGCAAGTTCAAAACTATTTTCATAACAATGCAAAGGCATCATTTGCCCTTTTCACACTCCTTGTGAATGGATGGTGGTGTTTTTTCCCAGAGGTTGTATAGTGTAACAGATGGGCTGCAGTGGCATAGTCATCTCTACTGAAGTCCTGAGATGCTGCAGACATTTAAATACACAGACTGAGTGGGGAGGGAGAGGAGGTTATTCACAGAAGCTGGGGTGCCACCCTGATTTGTGCCGTCTGACCCACTGAGAATTTACTTCGGTGTACAGCATGAGTTAGGGATCTGACCCGGCCTCCTTGTACATAATCCATGTGTGGTTTCTCAACCTCTGCACAGTTGATGTGTGGGTGGCTCATTCTCTGGGCTTGGGGGGTCATCCTGTGTACAGTGGGATGCTGGTCAGCATGGTGATCTCCGTTTACCAAATGCCAAATGCCGTTAGCAGCTCCTGCCCCTCATGGGAACCAAAAATGTTCAGACATCACCCGGTGGGAGGGAGAGGGGCAAATAAAACTGTCCAGGAGTAAATTGTTTGCCAGCTAGAGCTTAAGGCTCACCTTGCCGACCTTTTTTTTTTTCACATATGGCCTCTTGGCAGCCGTTGGCATCATGGTGTGGTGGACTTCATGTCCCAGTTAAGGGGAAACAGTGTTTTCCATGACTTTCAGCACTGTTCCAAGTTCAAGATGAGGGCCTTCCAAGATGCTCTGTGTTTGAGCATTCCCCTTGCACAGGGGTTGAAGCTCAGGGCCGGGTCTGTTGGAAGAGTCGACCTGTCCCAGTGTGCCCACCTCCAGCCACTGAGTCTCAGAGCCCAGCTCATGCTTCCCAGTGGGTCATTCTGACTCCCCGGGCACCTGTTCTCCTGATAGAGACAATAGTGGTTTCTCCACGCCCTGTTCAGGAGCCAAGCCTCACTTTTGCATCGTATTTTAAATGCCTTTGCTAAATTAAACACTCCCCAGGCTGGCCACACAGAATTTCAGGAATTTGTCGGCCCAGAATGAACGCCTGTGTTGTATCTGTCACAGCACAGCAAGCTTGGGCAAAATAGTTCCAGAGAGTGTGGCTTCTACCGTGGCAGGAATTAGAAAAGAGGGCCCCCTGTGCTCAGAGGAGAAAGAACATTTTGCAGCATTGAGTGGCCACTGGGAATCTGAGCACCCAGGGCCTGGGTCACTCATCATCAGTGCCACGTGGATGGGACCCCTATTCATGGAGTCTTGTTGTCAGAATGAGGGTCCTGTCAGCCACTGAGTGAGCAGACCATGCTTCCACAGCCTCACACGGTCGTCTCAGCCCTCCCCCCAGCTGAGACTGGAGGCTCTGTCCCCAGAACAGTCAGACTCCCATCCACCGGAGATCTCTTCTCAGCACCCCCGGTGACCTTATAAAAAACATCCCAGCGCACCAAGATGGTAAAGATTGCCCAAGGACCCCTGCCAGGGTGGGGTGGGCTGTGAATGCCGCACCTCCACTCACTCCTCACCACACACCCCTCCCTTCCCCCNACTTGATCTGAGCCACAGTCAGCTCCCAGTCTTATTTTTGCTGACTGTATAGAGCTTCTATATCTTTGGCTGCAAAGAAAATAATGAATCTGATTTTGGTATTGACCATCTGGTGATGTCCATGTATAGAGTAGCCTCTTGTGTTGTTGGAAGATGATGTTTGCTATGACCAGCGTGTTCTCTTAGCAAAACTATGTTAGCCTTGCGCTGCTTCATTTTTTACACTGTGGCCAAACTTGCCTATTACTCCAGGTATCCTTCGACTTCCCACTTTTGCATTCCAGTCCTCAGTCATATCCAGCTCTTTTTAACTCCACCGAGCATAGCCCGCCAGGCTTCTCTGTCCATGAATTATCCAGGCAAGAATACCAGAGTGGGTAGCTGTTTCCTTTCTCCAGGGGATCTTCCCAACCCAGGGATCAAGCCCAGGTCTCCTGCATTGCAGGCAGATTCTTTATGGACTGAGCCATGCCATCACTATTGGCAAAGTTGTCAAAATTGCTTATTTGACATTTACCTCATGGTTTTCAATTTATTTGTGTATACTTTATAATATACATAGTGGCTCAAACTACACTGTAAAATACATGTATGTATTTTTATGTCTGTATCTGTATGTTGCTCAGTCCTGTCTGACTCTCTGCCACTCCACGGACTGTGGTCTCCCAGGCTCCCCTGTCTGTGGGATTTCCCAGGCAAGAATATTGGAGTGGGCTGTCATTTCCTTCTTTGGGGAATCTTCCCCACCCTGGGATCAAACCTAGGTCTCCTGCATTGTAGACAGATTCTCACCATCTGAGCCACCAGAGAAGCCCAGGAATTGAATGCTGAAACTTTTCTCCTGAAAGGGATGTACATTTTGAAAAGTTTGGGTGTCTCTGGTCTAGAGCCACATCTTCCTAAGAACATTAAAGTTCCATGACATGGTGTTACGTGTTTTGGGGTCAAAAGGGTTCAAGGATACCACTGTTATATAAGTTTTGGAAATGTTGTTTCCACAAGGGCTCTGTATTTATACATGTCAGTGCACATTAGCATAGAGGCTCTAAGAAATTTTTTCAAATGTATTTTAGCAAAGAGCCTGTTTTCTCCCACCTCTAAAGGCTATATAGCCACTTATGTTTTCTAGTTGGTACCATAGAAAATACTGCATATTTATTCTGAGAAAAATCTGTATAGTATAAAAATATCAATCTGAAGATATGAGAAGAACATCTTAGTATAATTAGACAGATTGGGTTTGAATTTTGGCTCTGGTACTTATAGCCTTTGAATATCACTTAAATTATTGGAATATCTGCTTCCCTATTTATAAAGAAGAGCCGGTAATACCTAGTCTATTGATTAGTTTCATTGGACCTGCTTTACAAATAAAGAATTAAATGAGATAATACATGAAAATGATCTAGTATAGTACCTGGAACCTACTAGACACTCAGCAGAGCGGTCTCAGTTTCATTACCATTGTTCTATGCGATTTCTTTTGTGACCGAAATCTAGATTTTAAAAATACTTTTGCTTTCAAACTAAAACAACCAAACAAAGACTCCCAGGTAGCTGATAATATTCTGTAACGTTATTAGTACTAATATACAAAAGGGTTAAATATGGACAAGGGAAATACATAGACCAACATAATAGTTAATATTTTAAACTTTCCCCAATTACAGCTTCTAGCATGTTTATGAAAGAAATTAATCTGATTAATTTTCTGTGCTTCCCAAACACTAAAGACAAACCTCTTTTATGAATTATTTTCTACGTGCCTATCAGCATAAACAAGTTAGGATGAGTCATCAGTAATGGTGCTGAAGGACAACTGGGACATGTCGGTCCATTCTCCTATAATCTCCATCAGCTGCCAGCCCCAAGCCCTCACCCCCACCATAGAGGATTATAACATAAGAAAAGAGTGTCTGCTTTGTAGCATAGTCCATGTCTAACCAGATTGGTGCCACTAAGGTCCTCCCAGGAAAAATTCTAGAGCTGACACTGCTTGCAGTTTTAGATGGTCTTACCAGGTTTTGTACCATACACATTCTTTCACTTCTCAGTTCAGCTACTAATCCATATATATCCACAAAATCATGATCATTTATATGTTGTGTTAAGTGGTCCAGAGCAATAAAAACTCCAGTTCTTCCAACTCCAGCACTGTAGGAAGAGTGAAATTACATGCAAATTATTCAGCAAAAAGGTTATTCATGTGGATGGTGATGAAGATAAACTATGGTAGCAATAAATTACATATAGTTTCTTTTCTTATGTGGAAGTGGATTTTCTTTGGAGTTTCTTTGTACTTATATTGTTCCCAAGACTGTTTAGAAGGAGCAAGATGATTATCTTTAACACACTGTCAAATATTGGAGTTTTTTTTTTAAACCAGTTGAACTTTTCCTCTTCTTTCATAATGTTTTAAAAGGTATCATTGGAGAAGTACAGGAAATATTTTAAAAAATCACTGAAAAGTCTTAATACCAGAAACTTTGAATATATTTTTGGTTACCAGTAGTGATGCTAAACATGGAAAATGTCAACTATTTAGCCCAGATAGCACTTCTTCTACATCGTATTGATAAATAGACTCTTGTGTGTCTATTCACTCTCCCTAGAATTTCCTTTTCCTTCCATAGATAATGACTTTGGAAAGTGGTTCCTTTTTAAGAATTTAGTTTAATACTGAAGGACAGTATGTGCTCCATAAAAACTGTTAATTGTTAAACCTGACAAGATTTATTCAGAAATTCCAATTAGAAAGACAAGACTCCTGTGTACTTAGATGGTTAATATAGGAAGTAAATCTGAAAAAAAAAAAAGGCATTTGAAAGGTGGCACCTGGTCTTACAAATGTCACTTTGAAAAATATGAAACAATACAGAAACTACTTCTGTAGGTTAAGAATAGTTGGCTGTGTACAGTGCCTATGAGTCAACCTAAGAAATAGCATCACAGCAGAACTCTGAACACGATAACACATATATATCCCCCAGCAGAGTAATCAGTCATTACATTGTTCAGTATACTTTGAGTGTCAGACATTGCCCTAGGTATCTGGGGTACAGGGGTGAACCACACAGAGTCTCTAATACTTATAGAGCTTAGATTCTAGAAGAGGGATGATGGGAGTCCCCACAAAAGAGAGACATGCATATGGTATGCCCAGTGGCGATAAGTGCTGTGTGCGCACGCTCAGTCATGTCCGACTCTTAGGAGCTCCATGGGCTGTAGCCTGCCAGGCTCCCCTGGCCATGAAATTTTCCAAGCAGGAATATTGGAATGGGCTGCCGTTTCATAATCCAGGGGATATTCTCAACCCAGGGATCGAACCTGCATCTCTTGCGTCTCCTGCATTGGCAGGCAGATTCTTTACCACTTGCGTCCCCTGGGATGCCCAATAAGTGCTATGGTGAAAGATAAAAATTAAGGAGATAAAAGGTGATAGGGTAGGACTGGGTCATCAGAGAAAGATTCTCTGACAATGAAACTTGAATAAGGTTAGAGGTGCTGGCAACCCACTCCAGTATTCTTGCCTGCAGAATCCCATGGATGGAGGAGCCTGGAGGGCTACAGTCTGTGGGGTCGCAAAGAGTCGGACACGACTGAGCGACTTCACTTCACTTCATGTTGGTACATGGGAGAGCATTATGGCTAGAAGGTGAGGGAAGAGAACAGATCCGAGTGGGAGGGTGTTCTGCATATTCAAAGAAAAGCAAGGAGACCAGGGTGCGGTGGGTATGTGGAGTGGTGATGGGGGGCAGGGATCAGAGTATTTGCTATTGGAATGGATGTAGAATGAGAGGAAGTAGAGAGTCAGGATGAGTCTAGGGTTTCTGGGCCAAGCAGAATGGACTGCTGTTGACCAAGATGGGATGAGAAGGAGTGAGTTTGGAGATGGGCCCAAGCATTCTGTTTTGGACACAATTTTAGAATATTGTGGTCATTTATTAATAGGTTGTCATGTTGAACTGGAAGCTAAATGTATAGGTCAAAAGCTAAGGTGAGAAGTTGGGGTTGGACATGATCATTTAGGAGAAAGTTTTGAAATTATACTTAAAGGTTATTAATATAAGCATACTTTTTCCTGCATTTTTATCTATAGGTCACGAAGGATGAGGCTACACTTTTTGAGTCTAAAAGAGATAAGGTACTTTACTTTTCTAGTGAATTTTAAAATCCACGATTATAATCCAGTGGCAGCATATATGTAAAATAGGAAGACACTACAGGCAGCTTACTATCCACTTTAATCATCAGTAATGCCAATTTAAAATCAATCACTGACTTTAAAAGCAAAATGTTAACTGTATTTATACTATATACCAGTCTGTTAAAATTTTTCTGTGTACGGAGAGTATATGGAATTGGTAGGGTAAGAATGAGGCTTTTACTTTTAATTTTATATGTTTTTAAATGTAAAAAGATATCTCATAATGTATGTATTACTCTTACAATTTAAAAAATCTAAAATATTCCTGGAAAAGAAAATGTAGACTCAATTAAATTATGTGTTGAGCTTCTTCATCTAAATAAAAGTTTAAAAACCTGATGGATTAATATTTTCCTAAATATTAACTACATTAATTATAGTATATCCTCATTAGAATATTTATCCATCAATTTATTTGGAGTTACTATAATTAATAATACTTTATTAATGTGGTTAAAAATCATTACTTAAACATTTATTGTACCAAAAGGTACATGACAAAATTTACCATTTTAACTGTATTTAAGTGCACAGTTTAGTGGCATTAAGCACATTCAGTCTTATGCAATCATCACCAACATCTCTTTCTAGACTATTTTCATAATCCCAAACAGAATCTCTATACCCATTAAACAGTAACTCTCCATTTCTCTAAGTCCCTGGAGACTACTTTCTGTCTCTATGAATTTACCCCTTTTTTAGGTACCTCATGTAAGTAGAATCATTAAACAGTATTGTCTATCACCCACTTTTTCTCTCATTTACAAAGTACAAGAGACTCATGCTGAGATTAATTTAGATATAACATGTTAGAAAGCATAAATCATATCAGTATGTCCAGAACTCTGAATTCTAAACAATTGTGAGCTTTATTAATTTTTGAGGGGGAGTATTGGTGTTTCAGTGGTATAAAATGCCAGTGAAAATAAAAGTGAAAACCTTAATTTATTATATTTATCGTGTTCAAAGAGCTAGGTCAAAGAAAGATATTTGAATAGTTTGCAAAAGTTTGGAATCATGCTTGAGTTGGTCACTTAATTTGATCTTTATTTTAAAGTTCATTTTCTTTATTCTTTGTAACTCAAATCTCGGAAGTTGTTTTTACAAAAGAGTTTAAGTTATTATAGTAGACTAATCTCAATTGAAATAATGAAGGATCAAGAGTTTATTTATAAAACTCAAAAGATTCTACGCTCCCAGACTCATTCACATCAGTAGTGAGCTACCATTTTTTATATTTTTAAAGGATTTTGAGAGGTATAATCCAGTAAAGATTCCATAAAAATTCTTGCACCAGGATATATATTTTGTCTTTCTTTTAGCCACAGTCATTACTCATTTGATCTCTGCCATCTAACCTTTTATAAAACTACATCTTGATTTGTTATAATCAGTAAAATATCTGACAACTAAAAGCTGGATTGAATCTACATTAATATTCTACTAGAAAATCAATAGTGTCATGATAACATAAAGGTCACGTTGGGTTTAAATCCCGTTTCGAGTATTTCATAAAAGGTTCTGAAAACCTTTCTTACCTGCAGTGAACAATCATGGGTGTGGTATCATGTGCCCTGCTTGCTCGAACCAGCTTCACAAAGTGAACTAGAGGGGTGCTGTTCTCGGGAACCCCATGCTCAGGCCAGGCAGTAAAGTTGCACTGTCGAATGGTCATGCAATCCCCGTGCTAGACAGAAAGACATAGTAAAGAAGCATGATAAAGTTATTTAAGTATCACAGCGAAGTCTGAATGTAGCTTACTCCCCAGGTTTTTAAGGCCATCTTTTAGAATGATAGTTTACAAACAAAGAAACTGTGGTTTCTTGATTTCCTGTAAGAGAAGTCTTCTGCTATTGTCACACTACAGAAGATTACCTTTCAGTATGAATGCAAACAATGAGCATGATTGTTGCAAATCTTGCAAACAGATGATTATATAGGGTATTTATATTCAATGTAGTGTAACATTGTGTAACACCAGAAGAGTAGATTTTGAACAGTTTTGACCTAACAAATAAACACATTCACAAATTATAATACTGGTATTGGGTATCTGATAATGTCAGAAAGTATAAAGATCCTTATGTCATTTTCTATGTGTATAGGTATTTACATAATAAAGGTGGGATCTCTATGTTATTGATTCTGTATTCGGTCTGGATTAAATAGAAAATCCAATGATTAAGATACAGATAGAGACACGTGATTTTAGAAATTCACGTTTTAAATAAAATTTTACAGTTTCTCATAAAATAAGATAAGCCTAGTGATCTAGTTGTTTTCTCCTGTTTCCTTCCTTGTTTACCTAAGAATCTGATATTAACTAGTTAATATAAACTCTAAGTAATTTGGAATTAAACATAATGACAGATATTAAAGGCAAATGCCAAATCAAAACTTCTATTTTGAAGATAATAGAAAAGCATTACTGAATATACAGAAATATGTCTAGAAACTAATTTTACTTTAGACATTTAGAGCATTAATATTTTTTATCATGTTTGACTTCCCCTCCTTTTTTTTTTTTTTNCCTGCACCCTAAGTGCAGCGGCCACGCCCCTGGAGCTGCCGAGCTGGCCCCGCGGAGACACGGGGGCGCGGCCCTGACCCAGCCGGGCCCGCCCCAGAACAACGATGCCTACGACATACCTCGGGGCGTCCAGTTTCTGGAAGCGCCAGCAGAGACCAGCGAGAAGGCCGGCCCGGAAGAGAGGGACGGGGTGTACGACGTGCCGCTGCACCAGCCGCCGGAAGCCAAGGGCCCCGCGGACGTGGTGGACGGCATCAACCGGCTGTCCTTCTCCAGCACGGGCAGCACGCGGAGCACCATGTCCACGTCCTCCACCACCTCCAAGGAGTCCTCGCTGTCCACCTCCCCGGCGCAGGACAGAAGGCTCTGCCTGGACCCTGACGCAGCCCTCGAGCGGCTGCTCCGGCTGCAGCAAGCCCTGGACGGGGCCGTCTCCAGCCTGATGGCGCTGGTCACCACCGACTGGCGGAGCTACAGCTACATGGAGCGGCACGTCAACGGGGTCCGCGCCGCCGTGGACAGGGTGGAGCTGGCCCTCAGGGATTACCTGCACTTCGCGCAGGGCGCCGCGGCGAACGCCGCCTGCCTCCCCGAGCTCGTCCTCCACCACAAGGTGAAGCGCGAGCTCCAGAGGCTGGAGGACTCCCACCAGATCCTGGGCCAGACCAGCCACGAGCTGAGCGAGTGCGGCTGGTCCCTGAACGTGCTGGCCGTCCACAAGCCCCACAACAAGTGGGACAGCCTGGACCGCTTCGTGATGGTGGCCAAGACCGTGCCGGACGACGCCAAGCAGCTCACCACAACCATCAGCACCAACGCCGAGGCCCTCTTCAGACCAGGCCCCGAGAAGGGCGGGCCAGAGAGCGTCACGAACTCCACCGAGTACCCGCCCGCCGGCTGCCCGGGTCAGCGGCTGCCCGCCGGGGACCACAAGGCCCCCGCCCTCACCAAGCCACTGCCCCCCAGCCTGGGCAAGGAGCAGCCCCCCGACTGTAGCAGCAGCGATGGCTCTGAAAGGAGCTGGATGGATGACTATGACTATGTCCACCTGCAGGTAAAGACTCCAGACTCCTAAGGGAGTCACATGCAGGGGCCTGGGGCTCACACCTGCAAGGGGCAGACTGGACCATTGAAGTGGAGACCACAGTGAAAGGTTCAGGAGCATGCTTAGTGGTTCACAAGCTGGCGGTGGTGGTGTCCAGTAGGAAGATCACTGGCCTGAGGGTCCAGAGGCCTCTAGACTTCCAGGACACTGACTGTGTCCCCAACTTATGTAAACTCACCTGACTAACTCATTGGCCAAATGAATGAAGCCCAGAGTTGAATTAGATCTGATTGATATGCCTCAGGCAAGCAGGAAGAGACCAGCCACCCCCGACCCAAGTAGGAGAGTGCTAAGTCGCTTCAGTCGTGTCCAACTCTCTGTGACCCCATGGACCATCGCCCGCCAGGCGCCTCTGTCCATGGGATTCTCCAGGCAAGAAAACTGGAATGGGTTGCCATGCCCTCCTCCAGAGGATCTTCCCAACCCAGAGATCGAACCCAAGTCTTCCGTGGCTCCAGCATGGAAGGCAGATTCTTTAAAGCTGAGCCACCAGGGAAGCCCCAAGTAGGGCACTGGGCCCTTGAATAGTCAGGCCAGCTCCACTTATATTCACATTTCATTATATGGTTCTACAGGATATTTAATTTGAAGAAAAAAAAAAAGGAGGAGGAAGGGGATGCTTCACTGTTGTAGAAAAAAAAGATTCAAAAACCTCTGCACTAGAAAATTTTCTGAGTTCCCTTCAGCTCTGTAGTGTGTGTGTGTGTGTGTGTGTGTGTGAGTGATGGTGGGAGGCAGCTGGGAGCATATGGGTCTGTTTGCCTGTATGAGAGGATGTGAGTTTACAGCTTGTCTTCCAACCCAGATTAGGGAAGCAGGCTTGTTATCTCCAAACCATAGACCCTAAGGGCCTGTAACTAAATTTTAGTCACCCAGAAACTTAGAGGCTTTTAAAAATAAGCAATTAACTGATTACTAACAATTATAAGAACTAATATTGATTGAGAGCTTCCTGTGTTCTATATTGGGCAAAATGATTTACAGGATTATTTTATCTAACCCTTGAAGTTATGCGGTCAACATTACTAAATAATATTCAGTAACTAAAGTAGTTGTCATGTAAACAGAAATGCAACCCAGGAAGTTTGATTAGAGCCCACGTTTTTAGTCATTTTACTATACAGCAGGTAGTATGTACTAGTTGAATTAATAAATTCTTAATAAAATTATTGAAAAATATAAAATTATGCCTCATAAAATTATTTCTTATAGAACTTCCAGTTCTTTAAAAGGACAGTTAAGAAAAAACTTTACTCCAAAAACCCATTAAAGAATATTAGATGTGGATGTAGAATATTATTTGAAAAATTACTAAGTTTTCTGTACTGAAATCAAGAAAAAACAGAAAACAATTGGATATTATCCCTTTGGCTCTAGCAAAAGGTGCAAAAAATGTATGCAGTGCTTATGATATTCCCAGACATCCTTGACTTACAGTTATTTATTGTCTTAGCCATCACTAGTTATTTTTGTCTTAGCCTCAGCTTTTGGGATTGTCTTACTCCTGAGTTCTCCTTATTTTAAGGATGTTTGTTTAGTTATATTCTCTTTATGCTGTAAGTGCTAGCAAGCTAGCACTGTTTGACTTTAATGGCCATTATGTAAACCCAGAAAATGATGCACTGAAATCTTAATAACAAAAGATCAAAATGTTACATATTTAAAAATCTCACATATCAAATTTTTATATATTTAAAGTCAGATATGCTTCAATCTATGGAAATAAGCTAGATATGTTTTATGTACCTATATATAATGATATACACTGATATATATTACTTTAGCCACATACACTATTATAAATAAATATTAAATATTCCATAGTAATTGTCCTTCAATCAGACTATAGTATTTATTTTCACAGAATATCATTAAGCATGAAGCAGAGAATCTGAAGGAAATTTAGATATGGATGAATATAAAAACCTGACACTTTCCATATTTCTTAAACTTAGGATGTATCCCACCCAGGTTAACTCTCTGAAAGGGAAAACAAAAGGATTTATTAAGAAAGGTCATGCCAGAGGAATTTAGGGATATAATACTAACATTCCTCATTTCCTACAAAGATGCCTTATTTGTCAACTTACTCTTAAAGTCATTTACGTATGATTTGTTTTGTTCCAGGAAGGATTTTAGGTGATTAAAGCTATTTGTATTTTCATCCTTTTCTAATTCTTGGGAGTTAACAGATTCCATTAGGTTACTGACTTCTAGATCATGTTTCCCTAAATTTGTTTACTTCATGCCTCAGTTATCCTCTAGCTCTAAAATAACACAATATGGCCCACTTTTTTGGGAGGGTGGCTATCCATATCCTTATGATTTTACCTTCTGTGATACCATATTTCTCAAAGTCTGTGTCTTTCTAGACAGAAGAGTTCAATTTTTATATGTATGGAATTTTCCCCAATACAATTTTGAAAAGACATAGAAAAATACATATACACTAACTCTAAAATTAGGAATATTTTAAAACTCTAGACTTTGAAACAATATTGACAGCATTTCAGAACTTAACATATCACTTTTTAATTTTATAATATAAAAATGTATTGAATCAGAATATACTTAGTAGGATAACACGTTGAAAAATATAGCATTTAAAGAGGAATGCTGTTTTTTCTTGCACATTACTGCTAATTCTTACATCAATAATATGGTTTGTTTTTTCCACATCAGTATACACATTCACTTAATGACATTTAAGGATATAGTAACAGCGTAGCATGTACTATGGTTTTCTTACTGATTGAAAAATGTTGACTGTGGTAAAGCATANTAATTCTTACATCAATAATATGGTTTGTTTTTTCCACATCAGTATACACATTCACTTAATGACATTTAAGGATATAGTAACAGCGTAGCATGTACTATGGTTTTCTTACTGATTGAAAAATGTTGACTGTGGTAAAGCATATGGCTGCCTCCTTTGTAAAAACCAACCCTGGTAATCACACATTTACTCTGATCTTCAACACATATTTTGTAGTGCACTTTTTTATATTCCTTTACAAAGCACTGCCATGCTCTTAAGGAAAGTAATGTGCACAGTTACACATGAACTTTCTCTCTTCATTTGAGAACTAGGTCTATAGGAAGGTATTAGAGGTTTGTTCCTGGGGTTAAATTACAAAGCTCAGAAAGTACTAGGGCTACAGTTTCTTACACCTGCATGAATAAACCTTGTGTGAACAAGCTGAAACCCATGTACATTAACTTTAGTCAATATTAACAAAGCCAAAGAAATACAATTTATAAGTTGTTGCTAATAAAATGCATTATTATAATTCAAGTAATATGAAATACATATTTAAGAAGATGCTAAAGTGCATTCTGCACTCACATTTGAAAAGCTTTCAGTATCTAAAACCAGAAACAGTATGTACACATACATGGTTTTATGTTTGGAAAGCGATTTTTTGCTCTGTTCCAGGGCAGATCAGCGTCAGTTGAAGAGAGATCCTGAAGAAATTTTGGTAATTCCTGTGGATTGAAGTCATTGCACAGTTTAGATTTATTTCAGAGGTCAACACGAAGTTCTACTTAGTAAAAGACTATTCTAAGTCCTTTTATTTTTAAAACGAAAACACTTCTCATAACTGCAGAAGCAAGGTCAAGTGCACAGTAAGGAACTCAGATGAGCTTCCACTGAAAATACCCTGCATAGAGCTGGTCCTCTGGGCTCCTGCTTTCCCTGGCATGGTTTCTCTGCCCTCTGTGAAGTCTGAGGTGAGGCAACCATGCTAGCAACTCCTTTCATACTTTACTGATGGTTTCATCAAATATTCCCTGTGTATTATTTAATATTTCAACATCTACTTAGTAGGGGAAGGGAGTTGGTGATTTATTTTTTGTTTTTTCTCCTTGGGCAGTGTGATTTCATGCCTATTAATTGGTACAACAGTGGTCAGTTTGAAAAGATGCCAAAGGTCAATTCCTATTCTCAGTGGGCATTGTTAAATTGATAGCAGAATCCAAAGGTGTGATTAAGAAATATCAGACTCTGAAGGAATGTCAAGGAACTCTGTTATTGATATTTTGGTGGAAAATCATGATATCTGTTGATCATTTAAAAAGCTGTTCAAGAAAATAGGTTATTTTATCAAGCTGATGATCTATAGTTTTCCATATTAGAAATGTCTCAGTTTACCAGATTCCCTTAAAAGTGCTAAAACTGAGGGGTTTGCAATTTTCCAGCATTATTAAAAATTATTTTTTTAATTGGATAATTTTTTCCCTTCTCCCTTACTTTTCCTCTGAGAATTCTGGACAGTCTTTTGCATGTATGTATGTGTTAATGAAGAGGGACAGGATTAAGCATCTGAATTCTGGTGTTCTGGCACCAAAGGCTTCGAAAAAATTTTTAACCAAATGAGGAATCCTAGAGCAGCTTCCCTGTGTTAGGTTTTGGGAATATATATCAGCATATTTATATGAGACAAATAGAGGGGAAAAGAAAGGTGAATTGGAATCACCTTCTGTTTACAGAAGTCTCCATTTATAGATTGAAATGACTCTGGCCTTGATAATCAATATTCAGTTACCAGGTCGACTGTTTGGTTAGTAATGTTACACTCAGTGGCCTTCTTATCAGGGCACATGGGGCTTCAACCAACCCTCCTAAATACTTAGCTCTTTTTCCTACAGTTTCTGCTTGTTAGTGAATCACAGCTGAGTGAGACTGTTTTGCATCCTCATGCATCCTCATGCTTTAGCATTCCTTCTTTCTCTCTAGAATACCTTTCCCCCTTTCTCATTGGGCTTCTGCTCTGTCTTAAAGTTCATCTGGCCGGTCACTTTTTTGTAAAGTCTTTTCTGATTGCTCTCCAGACAGAGTTGAAGCTTACTTCTTTCTGCATATCTCTATCAGGACACTGTGTATTTGTGGTTTCTTAGACATGTCTGCAGTTCTTATCATAAATAAGAACTTCTTTATGGTAGAAATCATCATTGTAATAATAAATGCTTATTGTGCCAGCCACTGTTCTTAGTATTACACATCATTCAATCAGTTTGGTATCCACAACTCAGTAAGATAGATACAGATGGAGGACACTGAAGAACAGAGAGTTTAGGTAATTTGCCCAAGGTCACCTAGCTATAAAATGCTGAATTGACATATATCAGTACCTAGTGCAAGTAAGAGCTTATTGATATTTAAGGTGTAAGTGGATATGACCTGAGTTACCAGGTTTGTCAAATATATGCATCAAAGATGCATTTGTTTATTAAAACAGTTTTGCTTTAAAAATGGACACAGCAGTAGGATTAAAAGCAATTTAAAAAAGCCATGTCCTTACATATTCATATACGTTTACTTAGTATATACACACAACATATATATATATATATATATAAAACTCAAGTACTTAAAACCATGATCTCCAAAATAGTTAAACTAGAAACCTTCTCAGTATATGTGAAAATGTTATTGCTAATAAAACTTTTCAGGTCTCAGTCATGTATAATGGAACTATATTCGCTACATACTAATGAAACTATTCTTTGGTTACTGAAAAGTTGAAAGCTCTTGCTGTATAAATGCTAAGAAGAGTTTTATGGTACCACTGGTTTTGTTAAGTCCAGATCAATATTTAAGAAGCATAACCAAAAAGCTGTAGGAAATACCATTAATCTTCTCACATTTTTGTTATTACTCCCTGAGAGACTGAAATATTACAATGCTGAATTATCCAAACCAATTGTTTGAGTCTTTGTTCACACACTAAAGCGTTCATGAAAAAACAGAAATATTTGGTAACATTTAGAAATCTGTTTTTATTTTTCTCATACAAAATAAGTCAGGAAAGGGGCTCACAAGTTTTAAGATAGCTTGTAGATCTAAGACATGCCTTATGTTTTTAATGTAATTTCAATTTTGTAGATATATAAATGCTAAAAGCAATAAAATTTATCTCCTAACTTTCAAATAGTCTTAAAGTGACAAGTTCTTAACTTCATATATTCTCTTTAATGTGATAGAACACTTATTCCATGATTTAAAAATAAGCCTGTAAAGCACAGGTATTATTTATCTATTTTTGTACAGTTCTAAAAAATATTGTTTTTTACAATTTCTGGAAACATCAAATTCTGTTCTCAGGTTCATCTATACCACTAACATAAACTAAGCAGGCAAATATGAAATGAACTTCTTTAGTTTCAAAACCTAAAAGTTATTGAAATATACGCTACCACCCAAACCTTGCACACACACAAAAACCAAGGCATCCAGCATTCTAGGGTTGCTTCTACATCTGGGTGATGAGCAGAGAACAAACAGGGCCAGGTTGCCCTTGCTGGGGGAAGTCTGAGGAGCAGCACCTTTTCCTGACATAGTAGGTGAATAATTCTGTTCAGGTTGCACCAGAGGCTGCTCAGTGTAATGTTACTATCCAAACAATCAACCTGGTAATTGGGTATTGATTATCACGGCCAGAGTCCTTCATGGCCTTGCAAGCTTAAACGGGACATGAAATGTGACACATGAAACGACTGGAAGTCTGGCAATGTTGTGACAACTGCTGGTAACATACCGAAAATTCTTCTTGAAACTTTAGGTTGTTGTTTGTGCAAAGCTCTTCAACATGTTGCAGGAAGGATTTCTTGCTTATCGGCCTCCAAGCAAAGAAAGGTATAAAATGGAGTTATGTTAGGTTCAGTTCTTTTCCTTTAGTCTGGACACTGCCTTTATACTTGACCAGTCAAGAGGACACAGGACATTTCAAAACCACACAACCCTTTAAAGTCACTCTGTCGTATTTACAAAATTAGCTTTCCCCCTTTGAGTTCACTTTCTCTGTATTTCATGGTGCAGAAATCCTTCAAATTTTAAGTGACTTTAAATGAATGATCGCACATTTTAATGAAGAAAGTTTTTCAAGTAAATGTAAGGGCATAAAGTTATCA
The DNA here is from genome assembly GCA_006410875.1 of Neotragus pygmaeus. NCBI lineage: Eukaryota > Metazoa > Chordata > Mammalia > Artiodactyla > Bovidae > Neotragus > Neotragus pygmaeus. The sequence continues at coordinate 291,741 of SJYV01005335.1, read as the reverse complement.
TTGAATCCTAATGCATATAATACCTCTTTGTCATACAGAGAACATTTTATACATTACAAGGTTTTAGAAGATATAAAATATTGCAGTGACCTCATTCTCATAATGACATGGTTTCTAAACCCTGAGGAGTTTAGATATCCCTGTATTACTTCCCAAGCTAAAATACAGACATGCAGGCTTCACCCCAGAGAGAGAGAAAGCATTTCTCCAGTTACCATGCAATTAGTCATGCTTTTATGATTTATATCCAGCTTGGAGGCTTTTCTACCAAACATACAAAAAAGGAACCACACATTAAGATTCACCGAATCAGGGAATCTAGAGTTGGTATTCAAAAAGAAGAAAAGATACTTAACAAACTTACTTGATGGATTTTCTATAACTAAGTAACCTGCAACAGAGATTGTGTTAAACGCATTATGAGTTGAGGGTACAGCTCCTGAGTTCTAGATTAAAATGAGAAAAACATGGTAAACCAGCAGTTATAACATGCTATACCTTTAACTGATACGTGATCATGATTTTAAATTCTACATCATTTTTGAAATGATATTATTTGGACCTAAATATGGCCAAATAATAATTTGGCTTTTCTCTCAAGCTAAGAAGGTAATGTTTTATATTGCTAGGCATTTGGGGCATTACATCAGTACAGGTCACTTTTTAACATATTGCATAGTATTTATTGCCCTAAAAATGTAAATGTGAATGAAACTTTTTTCTTTGTCCATGAAGAATGCTGAATAAAGGAGGGTGATTGTTTGGAAAATGACATCAAATTGCCTAAATCTTGTTTCCTGAGTGAGTCTTTGTGACTATATAACCATAAAAAATGACAGTCATTTCAGTTACTTTAGATATATATTTTTGTGACAGTTCATTAGTCCAGTTATTTATACTCTAAAAATTGAAATAATTTTAAACAGCCAAATAGACTGTGCAATGCCCAAATTCAGAGATGGGCATATCTTTAATAACATATTTATAATGTGCAACAAATTAGCACTGCAAAAAAACACAAAAGGCACAAAGTATGGAATAAAATGAAGAACATAACCTTTATCAAAGTTTATAATTTTAAATATCAGGGATAATTTTACCATATTTCTTAAGTGACAAATATAAGAGGATGTGGATTTTGAAGTAAAGGACAAATGAAAAAATAGATGGAAAAATGTGGCTTAATAAATACTATGAAAATGGTCACAAAGGGGTTTGTTCAGTGAAGAAAACATGAGTCAGAGTATATTTTATAACAGGAATTGGTGAAAAATACAGGGGTGCTGCAGTAACTGTTATCAAGAAGAGAGATGGAATTCTTCATTAATGCTGTAGGTGTCCTTTGGCAGAAGGAAGTATTTCTCAGCTCCACAGGGTATAACCTAGTAGGGCAACTCATAATCAGCATGGCATCACAGTGATAAATAGCATTACTAGAGCAAAGACTTCCCTGGTGGCTCAGACGCTAAAGCGTCTGTCTACAATGCGGGAGACCACGGTTCAATCCATGGGTTGGGAAGATCTGGAGAAGGAAATGGCAACCCACTCTAGTACTCTTGCCTGGAAAATCCCATGGATGGAGGAGACTGGTAGGCTACAGTGCATGGGGTTGCAGAGAGTCGGACACCAGTGAGGGACTTCACTTTCACTTTCAGAGCAGTGTCTTGGTAGGTGAGCTAGCGGGCTTCTCACCTGACTAACTGGATAGATGGGTTTCCCTGCTGGCTCAGATGGTAAAGAATCTGTCTACAATGCAGGAGACCTAGGTTCAATCCCTGGGCGGGGAGGATTGCCTGGAGAAGGGTGGATATGGAGATGACTGAATGAGATATTGAATCAGAAAATTCCGTAATTTGGGGACAGGAAGATGAAGTATATGAATTGGAGGTCCTGACTTCCAACACATGCAGTGGGAACTCAGGCAGCAGTCAGTCTCCATAGAAAACAATTACCCCTCAGCAAAGACCAGAAAGAAAAGGCAACCATGAGCTAGATCCACACCAGCTCAATAGCCATGAATTGACGGTGAGGAACAGGGAGTCCTGGTGTAGTGCGGTCCATGGATCACAGTCGGACATGATTTGGCTACTGAAGAACAACAAAGATCCACACTACCCAAGCTCTTTAGGTGCTTCGTACCCTAATGTTCCCAGGCCATGATGCTCTTCAGAAACAGGAAAGGAATGGGAGTCAGGTGGGGCAAATCTTCAGAACTGAGTTTAAGATAGAAATGAACGAGATACTTGAATTAACAAGATTGATGTCTCTGTTACCATGTAGAACTGGAGATTCTTGAGTTGTGTAGAGATCACTTTTATAATATCAGGGAACATTATTCAGTTTATGAATGGTGAAGTTCAAACATCACATCTGCTTTAGTGACAAGCTTTTGATTCATCTTTTTAAGGACTGTCAGATAGCCATCCGCTAGTGGGGAGATTTTCTTTTCCCAGAGGATCCAGGGTTATTTGAGGTAGTACTGGCAAAAATATTTTTTTCTGGGCTATCTAGAACCTGAAATAGAGCTAGTTTGTAGAGCAAGAAATAGCTGAAGCATCAGATAATTATTATTCAAATCCCTGTTCTATTTTCACTAATGATCTGTTCTTATTTTAAAATTATTAATATTTTATCTTTATAGTCAGTGTCTTTTCAGTGAAGAACTCTACAGAAGGTTGATTTTATTATTTTACATTTGAAAGATCTCTCGAGAGATACGGATTTTTTTGTTTTTGTTTTTATTTTCTTTTATTGGAGTATAGTTGATTTACAATGTTGGGTCAGTTTTAGGTCTATAGAGATAGTGATTTTAAACTGTACCTGGCTAGCTATTAGATTTGGGTAAATATTTGTGAACTCTTACAAAATACAGTGCCCTTTTTGGCTTCAAATACCCATTCCAACAATTACCAGCTATATTATTTCGAGTAAGTTACCTCAACTTTTCTTAGCTCCTAGTTTAGACAACAGGGCAAATATATGTAAATTAAGCTCATATATGTAAAATGCTAGGAAATTTCTACCTCTGACTTTGGAAGCAATATGTAAATATTGTTTGCTATCATTACTATTATAATTACTAGTTCTAGTTTTATTGTGAAACTCAAGTTCCTTCTACAGATCTATTCTACAATTGATACTGATAAAAAGAATGAATTTTTTTGTTTCCAAACTGATAAAAAGAATGAATTTTTTTTGTTTCTAAAAGAATATCCTAAATTTTACTCAAAACTGGGAAGACTAGATTGTGCTAAATTGAGCAGGGAGATTTCCTATTCTTCCTAATCAGAGTCCCAGAATGAAGAGTGATGAAAAGGTCAGTTTTAATTCTCAATTCAAATTATAGATTAATCCCTAATAGTATAAAGGCTGTAATAATTCTTTTTTTCACATTATCATGTGAAAGCATTTCTAATTGTGCCTGCATTTTTTACATTATTCTTTATAGCTACCCCTCATGTTACCCTATTTACACCACAGATATTTTCTATTAGTTTCTCCATTCCAGGTGTTTTACCACAACCAGATGCTGCTGATTGCTTAATAGCTAATTCAGATGTTAACTCCTCTAAGGACCTTACCCTATTCTATTACAGAGAAAATAATTTATTCATTCTGTGAAACTAAACTTTTATGGACAAATCACCTTCCATCTTCTATCATGGCTATATAAGTACATATATTAAGGACCCATGCACTGAGGTTCATGTATTACTTGAAGGTAGGGGCATGGTTAACATTTGGCTTACTGCAAGCCGCTCATAAACTTATTTGTAGTAGACAGTGAATAAGTCATTGTTAAATATACAACTGTGGATGAATTTAGACTAAGATACATAGGAAACTAAATACAAGTGCTCTAATTGTTATGAGAGAATATCTGAATTAAATGAATTTTCCACAAAAATATTCGAGAATTCTTATGAGATGCCACTTAAAGGCTTACACAAATATGATCAATAGATGCATCAATAAGCAGTATACAAGTCTAAACAAAGTCATATCAAATCCTCTCACAATAGAAGTTAACAGGTGCTAGATACTTAGGAAGTTATATGAACAATAAAATTGCTCTTGTCTACACAAGTAATTTAGAAAATAGATTTAATAAAACAAGATCTGTTTTGGCTTTATTTACTTTTCAGTATCACTCCCTTAAACTCAGTCATTTTACATACACTATTCTCATTTGTTTTTACATAATGTGAGAAACAAAGTGTCTCATAGTCTGTTTTTACGAAATTTTCCAGTCTGTGCTTATCTCACAATTATGTGTGAACTGAAATAAATACCTACCTAGACAGCTTAAAATTGAGAGGGTATTTTGGCATAAATTACCTGTTTCAAATAACAATTAAGTTTTTCTTGTTTTTGTTTGTAGTCTCCTTGTCATTGCCTTGATTCTTAGCCTCATATTGAAGAAGTGTATTTTTCTCAAGTACTGGCTGCATTCTAAATTTTATTTTTCTTTGAAGTTTTAAAGTTTTACTTGTAAACAGGAAAAAAATAGTAATTTGGACAATTATGCAGGGAAGTGGAAAAGGAGATGGCATATACTATGAAGAAAATGCACTGACTTATTACTGATGAAGAAATTAAATTCCTTTATGGAAAATTATTTGGTTAGATAAGCATAAAAAACTCACAGAAATTAATGTGTATGAAAATCAACAATGTTATTTCAGGAGTGCTATTTCAAATAAAGTGATCTATAGACAGAGAGACTCAAAAATACTTTTTATTAACATTTTAAAAATTAAAAACATTACAAGGAGAATGTTTTAGACACTACAGTGAATAAGAGAACTTATTCACTCACAATAGTGGAGAATACTTATTCACTCACAATAGTGGAGAATACTTATTCACTCACAATAGTGGAGAATACTGTCAAATCATATTCATTAGTGTGTAAATCGATTTGGGAATTGTCCAGATTTCAATAAGATAACTGACCAATTTCTAATATAAAGGGCTAAACATGTTTTATTACATGAATCTTAGCTTAAATCCTATGCCCTTTTGTTGAAAAGGGTATTATTTCATGTCTGGGCTCATTTTTTTTCAAAGTCTATCAAAAACTTAAATTCCACTCAGATTACTCTTGATAGATCCAGAGAGGAACCATTTATTTATGTTGGCAGTGGTGATTGAAGACCATATTGTCACAGAGACTCAGCTTTCCCTCAAGGTCAATTAGTTGAAATCTAGAGGGAATTAAAATATAGTCCAAATAGAGAGCTACAGATGATAGTCTATAGATGGGCAGCTTAAATCAGCATTACCAGTGGGGAGAAGCTGTGTTTTCTACTTAACCAGTTTTGTTAAAAATTTCACTGCCTTTACTGTAAAAATATGTATTTCTCACACTAATATGTACCTCCTTTTTAGCGAAAAATTTTGAAGAATCTATCTGGTAAAACGTTAATTGATTTTTCTAAGTTTCATGAAATATTGAGTGTGAGGTTTTTAGTTTATATATTTCAATTCATTAATTTTTCCAATGTCCACATTTATTTCTACAATGACTATGTTACTTATCCAAAGAATTTACTGTAATGCTTTCAAAAGGATCTTAATTTTTATTTTTTTCTATTGTTTTTATTCATTATAGGCTTTAGTATTCTTTCAGACTCTTATCAAATCATCAGTGACTTTTCTCTGGTCTTTAGTACAAATTAAAAATATTATCCCAACCAATGGCTAGGACTGTACAGCTGACTCTAAAATTTCACTTTATAAGGTAAACATGCCACCTTAATAAGTGAGTAATATAATTTTTTATCACAGTATTCACAGACCCTGGCACTTGTAGATGCCTGATTGATATTTCTTTCATCCAAACAAGGTGAAATGGACTTTTAGATACATACAGGAAAGCAACGTTCTTGCTGTTGTCAAAGAGGTGATGTAAGATTTCCAGAGTGGCAAGAGTTGAATTTTCCTTATTACTAAGCACATGTGAAAACAAACTCTTGACAGATTCTTATTTTATAAACCGTGTATTCTAAATTAAGATTGTAGTCCTAAACCTGGTTACCTCAGAGGCAAGAGGGCAGAAGCAGTAAAGAGGATAAAGAAACTCCCGACAGCTTGGTGGGGAGATCTGCAAAGGTTCTCAGGGAGGGGACTTAATGGAGGGCAGGCAAATGAGATAACACCATCTAAAAGGACGTCCTGACAGCCTGAACAGGCAGGCAGGTAAGCACAGAAACTGCTCTCTCGGGGTTAGAAGGTAACCTCAAAAAACCAGATTTGAAAGACTACTATGTCTATTTTAACTGTGTTGATTTACGTAGAGGTGTTTAAAGATTCTGATTAGCCCAAACTATATAGTTCTATGAGAGTAGGAGCTTTGTCCAAACAGAGGACTGTTGACTGATTCCAGGAGAAGAAAATGTGGTTATAGAGGAGAGACAGTGAGGGTTCGAGAAAAATGGAAGCGTTTTTCTCAGAGGTACTAATGGCATATCTGGTAAAGAATCTGCCTGCAATGCAGGGTACCCAGATTCAGTCTGCCTGAGTCAGGAAGATCCCCTGGAGAAGGGGATGGCTGCCTACTCCAGTATTCTTGCTTGGAAAATCCCATGAACAGAGGAGCCTGGAGGGCTATAGTCCCCGGAGTCACAAGAGTTGGACACAACTTAGTGACTAAGCCATCACCACTAATGGCATAAAGCCAAAAAGGAAAAAAAAAAAAAAGGATTCTGTTTAATGATGACAGAGAAAGGCATTCGGCAGAGTTTCTCAACCAGACCATTTGTGAGTCTGGAACACTGAGAGGACAGCTTTGAGTGCTGGTTGGAAATGGTATTTTCTGTGTGATGTGATCACTGAAATCTTTAGCCCAGGAGTGTTTTTGGCAGATGTTTGAATCTGATCAAGCAGGTCCTTTGAAGAAAATGTATCTTCATGAAACTATTTTAATTCTGTTAATGGGAATGTGGCAATTAGTTAATAAATAAAACAAGGTTAGCCATGATTCCAAAATGTGAAATGTGGTTAGAGTAGCCATGGGTCTGCCTTCCTCTTGTTTGAATTATTACTCTGAGTACTATTCACAGTCAAGAGAATGTCAGGAGTCTTGGCTCCATCCAGCCTTATGGCTCATGGGAATTGACTCCTCTGTCATAGATCTGGGATTCTGAAATCAAATGCACCTTCTCTACCTCCATTCATATCCTTTACTGAAGAAATTGAGTCTCTCTGCCACACTCAAGTGCTGGGTCCCTGCAAATGCAGTCATTTTGCTATGCCCCCCTCAGAATGTATACAGCAATTTTTATCCTAGGATAAAAGCGGCACTTCTGGGCATTAGGGGGATATCTGAAAGTGTGCACAGTTGGCTGTCCACTGGGTAGGGTAGAAGTAAAAATTTTATGAAGCAAGGAATGTGATCGTCTTGGCTCTTGCAGATTACTACCTGTAGTAGTTGAAATGAGCTTGCGTGGAATGTGAACCAAGAGTCCGCCCATCAGAGAACTCTGTGTCATCGTAATAAAAAGCCAGGAAATTTATGAAGAAATCTAGGTGAAAACTTATTTTACAATCAAAGTTAACACAACGTAACACAGCAAATTTCTCAGGCCATGCACATTGTGAGTCAATGTGCATTTTGATAAGGTTAATTTACAAGAGCATGCAATATCATAGAGGACACTTAGTAGAAAGTTTCGAATACTTTTAACTGTTTTTTGTCTTTGGAAAAGAAATAGCATATTAAACAACAAAACACTTCTTATCATGTATTTTAAAATATAGAGCACACCATCTGAAAAGATTAACCACAGCAGAGCTCTGCATCACCACAGTAACTTACTGGATGACAAAAATCTCCTTTCGTCTAAAGAAAAATGAAGAGTATCTGGAAGTAAAGATTAATTTTTTAGTATAAAAACACATACTGCATTGTTTTTTTACTTGCTGCTGTAAGAACATGAGCATGAAATATCTTGAAACTCATTCTACTGCTGGACATTTCTTGTCCCAAATTCACATTTTGTTCAGACATTTCTTCTCTGGATTCATATATTTTTGCCATTGCTTGCAAAATAAGACAGAAGTAAAATTAACAACCAGAATCTGTCAGAGAACTGATGGAAATTAAAATGCTAACAATTTTACAAAGCATTTCATATATGGGTGAAATTTTGTGTATTCTTAGTGAAGTCACAGGAATTGTACTACTAAATACTTTTCAGTTTCTGTAAGATTGAACCTATACTAAAATGCTATCATTCTTTTCCCCATTACACTGGAGAATCACAAAAGAAGCAGTTCTTAGAATAGAAAATATTACTTGAAAGAAGAAAATACTCTGCATAGAAACTATTACTTGAAGAAGGATATCACGGGCCCTTGTCTTGTCAAGTGTGTTTGTGTTGATTGCATGTAGTATGCTTCAGAGTCAAATACATGCACACAAAATTATAGGTGCATGCTGATGCTTCAGAACCAAACTGACCTGCTCCAGTCATCTTGGCTATCCTGTTAGATGCATGCTCTTGGACAGCTACGTAAATCCTCCAGGCATCTTTTATTTTTCATTTGTAAAGTGGAGATAAGGAGTACCAACCACAAAAGATTAAATGACTTGGCTGAGATCACTACATACAAAATTGACCACACGGTAATTGCTCTTAAACAGTAGCAAGTATTATGTTAGCAAATCCTATATGTGAAAGTAGCCTGGGGCCATTTTTAATTTTACAAATATTATAAATAACAATAATCTGAATGTATTCTGATTTACAGTTTACAAAACACATTCATAGAATTCTTTAAATGGTAAACTTCTGAATGCATATATATTTAATAAAAATTCAGCATGCAAACTTCTCATGTTATTGATGAAAGATACTCTTAAAACAGCCATTCGGTTGTTTTCTTCATTTTATTAGAATTTTAATTCCACTCATGATTACTAGGTTGGGCCTTGGTCTTAAGATAATACACCATTACATTCACTCAACTAAAACAGGCAAGATAACTAGTATGGAATGATGCCCAAAATTTGAGGGGAAAAGTTGAGAACTGGAAGAAAAGGAGTATTTGTCAAATAATATTAGTGGCACTGATTAATATTTTCTACTTTTTCTGACTTAGTCACCAAAAGAAACACAACTTCTAAATTCAGATTGGGAGCTTGTGTACACCTGTGGTGGATTCATGTCGATGTATGGCAAACCCAATAGAGTATTGTAAAGTTAAATTTAAAAATAAATAAATAAATAAATTTAAAAAAAAAAAAAGAAAGGAGACAGTGAAAATTAAGAAATTATTAGCCCATATATTTTAAAAATTCTGTTGGCTTATTTAATTTTGTGTTATAACTCTTTTGGAAAGGCAATCTGTGTTAAATTAGTTCAAAGCAAACCANACTGTTTCCACTGTTTCACCTGTTTCCCCATCTATTTCCCATGAAGTGATGGGACCAGATGCTATGATCTTTGTTTTCTGAATGTTGAGCTTTAAGCCAACTTTTTAACAATGATTTCAAATCAACAAAATGAAGTAATCTAAAAATGGAAAAAAGGTTATAAATATGAAATTCATAGCAGGGAATAACCAATTACCCAATAAACATCTTCATTAGTAATTGGAAATAATCAAAGTAATATTGGAAGCCATTTTATACCTCATAGATCTTCAGAGGCCACTGTGAGACCACCCTTTGCCACTTATTCAGTTGTTGTGACCCTGCTTCCTTCTCATGCACATCATCTTGGGTGTGGTCTTGGTCTATTCTGTGAAACCTGTTGTCTTTCAGGTATGTTACTTGTAGCCCTGTTCTCAGATTTCCCAAATCTTCTACCAAATCGTGCACCCCATCCCGGATATCTACTCTGGTGATTGGTAGGTAGTGGGAAGTAAGAAGTAAAGACTTTTGCATATTACTTTTTTATATCTATACTTTCTCTTCTAGAATCCCCCTCCTTAAGAAGCTCCTCTTCCTAGCAAAAGAAAAACTTTGTCTTAAGTCTTTGCCCAGTCTTCTCTCACTTGTGGAGGGAGAAAAGTTTTAGTAAATCTAAACAATAAATTTGAATGGTAGTTTAAGTTAAAACAATGAATAAATGGATTATGGAACCTATCTCTATGAGGGAAGATGTTTTTACTTTTTGTGTTTTGTATTTGAAAGAAGTGATAGATGTATGATGACAGTGAATTGCAGGATAAGATAGGTGTGAAAACAGATTCCTAGGATTCTCACTATAGAACCATATTACCTAAGATTATTCTTACCCTTAGATTGTGAAATATTGTTTGTACATACTTTGATGTCTTTTCCTTTCAAAGTAAGCATAGCAGGATACTGCAAAAGCATTCTAATCTTTAGTGCTTACTCTGAAAAATGGCCTTTACATTATCAGTGTAAAGAACATCTTTAATTGATGTCTAAGAATTTCTTATTTTATCTAAACAACTATATATATATATATATATATATATATATAATACTTTTTTCAGATTCTTTTTCCTTAGAGATTATTGCAAATACTGAGCATAGTTCCCTGTGCTATATAGTAGGTTCTTGTTGGTTATCTATTTTACATATGAAGTGAAATCGCTCAGTTGTGTCTGATTTTTTGCAACCGCATGGACTATAGCCCACCAGGCTCCTCCATCCATGGGATTCTCCAGGCAAAGGTACTGGAGTGGGTTGCCATTTCCTTCTCAAGGGGACCTTCCCGACCCAGGGATTGAACCCAGGTCTCCCGCATTGTAGGCAGATGCTTTACCATCTGAGCCACCAGGGAAGTCATTTTATTTTACATACAGTAGTGTGTATATTTTAATACTATATTTTACATATAGTAGTGTGTATATGTTAATCTCAAACTCCTAATTTATCCCTCACCGTTCCCTTTTCCCTTTGGTAACCATGAGTTTGTTTTCTATGTCAAGGAGTCTATTTCTGTTTTGTAAATAAGTTAATTTGCATCTCTTTTTTTGATTCCATATATAAGTGATATCCTATGATATCTGTCTGGCTTGCTCCACTTAGTATGATACTTTCCTGGTCCATCCATGTTGCTGCAAGTGGCATCATTTCTTTCTTTTAAATAGTTCGTTGTATACAGGTGTCACGTTGTCTTTATCTGTTGACGGACATTTAGAGTGCTTCTATGTCTTGGCTATTGTAAATGGTGCTTCAGTCAACATTGGGGTGCATATTATCTTTTTTAATTAGAGATTTCTCAGGATGTATGCCCAGGTGTGGGATTGTAGGATCATATGGTTACTCTTTTTAGTACTGTGTGGATCACAATAAACTGTGGAAAATTCTGAAAGAGATGGGAATACCAGACCACTTGACCTGCCTCTTGAGAAACCTATATGCAGGTCAGGAAGCAACAGTTAGAACTGGACATGGAACAACAGACTGGTTCCAAATAGGAAAAGGAGAACGTCAAGGCTGTATATTGTCACCCTGCTTATTTAACTTACATGCAGAGTACATCATGAGAAACGCTGGACTGGAAGAAACACAAGTTGGAATCAAAATTGCTGGGAGAAATATCAATCACCTCAGATATGCAGATGACACCATCCTTATGGCAGAAAGTGAAGAGGAGCTAAAAAGCCTCTTGATGAAAGTGAAAGAGGAGAGTGAAAAAGTTGGCTTAAAGCTCAACATTCAGAAAACGAAGATCATGGCATCCGGTCCCATCACTTCATGGGAAATAGATGGGGAAACTGTGGAAACAGTGTCAGACTTTATTTTTTTGGGTTCCAGAATCACTGCAGATGGTGACTGCAGCCATGAAATTA
>SJYV01005335.1:177216-278785 GCA_006410875.1 Neotragus pygmaeus | reverse complement strand
GAAGAAAGCTGAGGGCCGAAGAATTGATGCTTTTGAACTGTGGTGTTGGAGAAGACTCTTGAGAGTCCCTTGGACTGCAAGGAGATCCAACCAGTCCATTCTGAAGGAGATCAGCCCTGGGATTTCTTTGGAAGGACTGATGTCAAAGCTGAAACTCCAGTACTTTGGCCACCTCATGCGAACAGTTCACTCATTGGAAAAGACTCTGATGCTGGGAGGCATTGGGGGCGGGAGGAGAAGGGCACGACCGAGGATGAGATGGCTGGATGGCATCACGGACTCGATGGATGTGAGTCTGAGTGAACTCCGGGAGATGGTGATGGACAGGGAGGCCTGGCGTGCTGCGATTCATGGGGTCACAAAGAGTCGGACACAACTGAGCGACTGAGCTGAACTGATGGAACCCTCCATACTGTTCTCCATAGTGGGTGTACCAATTTACATTCCCACCAATAGTGTTCCCTTTTCTCCACCATCCCTGGCATTTATTGTTAGTAGATTTTTTGATGATGGCCATTCTGACTGGTGTGACGTGATACTTCATTGTCGTTTCTATTTGCATTTCTCTAACAGTGATGCTGAGCATCTTTTCATGTGCTTTTAAGCCATCTGTATGTCATCTTTGAAGAAATGTCTATATAGATCTTCTGCCCATTTTTGGATTGGCTTTTTGTTTGTTTTATTTTGTTGATATTGAACTGCATGAGTTGTTTGTACAGTCTGAGGATTAATACCTTGTCAGTCACTTTGTTTGCAATTATTTTCTTCTGTGCACTTTGTTTTGTTTGTGGTGTCCTTTGCTGTGCAAATGGTGTTAGCATTCTAATTTCATTCTGTTATATGTAGCTGTCCAGTTTCCTGGCACTACTTATTGAAGAGGCTGTCTTTTCTCCATTATGTGTTCTTGCTCCTTGTCATAGATTAGTTGACCATAGATGCATGCATTTATCTCTACTTTCTACCCTGTTCCATTGACCTATAGTTCAGTTTTTCTGCCAGTACTATACTGTCCTGATGACTGTAGAATAGTCGGAAGTCAGGGAGGCTGATTCTTCCAGCTCCGTTTTTCCTTCTCAAGATTGCTTTGGCTATTCAGGGTCTTTTGTGTTTCTGTACAAATTGTAAAATTTTTTTGATCTAGTTCTATGAAAAATTTCATAGGGATTTGATAGGGACTGAAATGAGTCTGTAGATTGCCTTGGATAGTACAGTCATATTCACAATATTGATTCTTCCAACCCACAAACATAGTATATCTTTGCATCTGTTTGTGTTGTCTATGATTTCTTTCATCGGCATCTTATAGGTTTTGGAGTACAGGCATTTTTGCCTTCTTATTTAGATTTATTCCTAGGTATTGTATTCTTTTAGATGTGATGATAAATGGGACTGCTTCCTTCATTTCTTTTTCTGATCTTCCATTGTTAATATATAGAAGTGTTAACAGATTTGTGTACATTAGTTTTGTACCCTGCAACCTTGCTGAATCCACTGATGAGCTCTAGTAGTTTTCTGATAGCATCTTTAGGATTTTCTATGTATCATGTCATCCGCGAACAGTGACAGTTTCAGTTTTCCAATTTAGATTCCGTTTGGTCTTTTTCTTTTCTGATTGCTATGGCTAGGACTTCTAAAACTATGTTGAATAAAATACAGCCTTGTCTTATTCCTGATCTTAGAGGAAATGTTTAGCGCTTCACCATTGAGTATGATGTTAGCTATGAATTTGTCATATTTGGCCTTTAGTATGTTGAGATATGTTCCTTGTATGCTCGCTTCTTAAAAAGTTTTTCTTGTCATAAATGGATATTGAATTTTATCAAAATATTTTTCTGCATTTATTGAGATGATCACTTAATTTTTATTCTTCACTTTGTTAATGTGGTGTATCACATCAATTGCTTTTCAGATATTGAAAAATCCTTGCATCCCTGGGATAAATCCCATTGGATCATGGTATGATTCTTTTGGTATACTGTTGAACTCAGTTTACTGGTATTTTGTTCCAGACTCAGTAATATCGGTCTGTTATTTCTGTGTGTGTGCCATCTTTGTCTGGTTTTGGCATCAGGGTGATGGTGGTCTCATAGAATGAGGTCAAAAGTGTTCCTTTCTGTGCAATTTTTGGAAGAGTTTCAGAAGGATAGGTGTTAAATCTTCTCTAAATGTGTGGTAGAATTCATCTGTGAAGCCATCTGATCCTGGACATTTGTTTGTTGGGAATTTTTAAATAACAGATTTAATTTCAGTACTTGTAACTGGTCTGGTCATACCTTCTGTTTCTTCCTGGTTTAGTCTTAGTTGGTTGCACCTAAGAATTTGTCCATTTCTTCTAGGTTGTCCGTTTTATTGACATATAGTTGCTTGTAGCAATTTCATATGGTCCTTTGTACACCTGTGGTGTCCATTGTAACTTTTCCTTTTTCCTTTTTATTATTTTGGGTCCTCTTGTTTTTTTCTTGATGAGTATGGTGAAAGTTTTATTAAATTTGCTTATATTTTCAAAGAACCAGCTTTTAGTTTCATTGATCTTTTCTATTGTTTTCTTCATCTCTATTTCTGCTCTAATCTTTGTGATTTCTTTCCTTCTACTAACTTTGGACTTTGCCTGTTCTTTCTCTAGTTGCTTTAGATATAAGGTTTGGTGGTTTGAGATTTTTCTTATTTCCTCAAGTAAGTTTGTATCATTAAACTTCCCTCTTAGAATTGCTTTTGTTGTGTCCCATAGGTTTTGGATCATCGTGTTTTCATTTTCATTTGTCTCTGTATTTTTTTATTTCCTAATGATTTATTCTGTGATCCTGGCTCAGTAATTTTAAAGAGACAGGTCTGTGCTACCAGTGTGTGTGTATGCTCATGTTGGTATTATTTTCTCCTAGAAACGTTTCTCACTTCAATGTGTTAATGACGAAAGAGCCATCACAAAATGTTGTTTTGTGAATTTGTTTATCAAATAGCAAATCTCAGTGTTATCTTCTAATCTGGTGAATGTAGAACAGATGAACCCAAATATTAAATATTCTTCCTAATATATATATAGCTTGTGTTCACTAAAAATATCAAAATGGTGTAATGAAATATCATTATCGTTCCAAACAAGAATTTAAAACATTTTCTTTGCATATCACTGAATGTTCTCTTGGATTTATAGAGTTCTAAATCTTTGAATTTCATTAGTTTTCAAGATGAAAAACAATGAGAGAATTTGTCTTCAGGTCCTTAATCAAACAAGGTATAATATAATCAAATAATATGAGTTTACATATATGGAAATTATAGGAAGAATCTTTAAAAATGTATATAGCTATACATGTATATATAATTTTTTACCTATAAGACCTTAAGTCCTAAAGTTGATTTAATATCAATTATTGTAATGACCATTTTTGGTCAATTAGATAACTCCATTAAAATTAATATTTTAACTGCTGATTAGATATTTTATCATTTCTGTTACGGACAAGTGACAACATATAACACTGAAGAAAACTGGCGGTCCAATTAGCATGAAGACAGTGGGCAGTTTGGAAGGAAAAGAATTTGCCTAAACCTCAAGTGGAAAGAGCATATGTTAGTTGGGTAGATTTAAAGGAAATTGTCTAAGTTCCTTCTTGTAAATTACAGATACATGGCATAAGTTACTCAACAATTTGGAAGCTAACTCAAACTCCTTGATTCTTCACTCTCAGAATCTACCATCAGCCTTTGTGGCTCAGTCCTCAGACATGTGTGGCTTTTGATAGATTTAGGCTTTCCCGTACCTGAAATACAGGTAAAGTGCTTTATAGCTTCACTGAGGAATGACTGCATGCATATGTGCACACGGCTAATTATGAATCTGTTAATTACTATTTTTTCTAGTCTTATCATCTAATGTATGTGACTTTATTAACATGAAAAACCTTCAATAAATAATAAAGCTGGAGACAGTTATTTTAATAAATTTCTGTAATCAAACACAGCATATTAGTATGTGACATTGGAATTACCAATGTATTACAGTTATGATTACTAGAGTCATAACAAAGAAGCAAAAAGCATTGAAAACTAAAATTCCTAACTTTGATATTACTAGCAGTAATATATACGAGTTTTCTATGTGCAAAGGTAGATTTAAATTATTTGAAATATACTTTAAAGACAATTCTACATCTATTTACAAATAAAGTGACATATATAAACAAACATGGAAGCAGGAAAATAATGAGTTAATGTCAAATGAGGCTGTCCTTGAATTTTAAGTACCCAATAATAAACAATCTATACAGTCTTTGCCCACCTTTTCCATTAGCTGTCATGACATATATTTAAAATATATATATTATCCCTTTTTGATAATGGCTGTGTTCAGTGGAGTAGAGGGCAAACTGTGAAAACACAGAGCTTAGAGGATCTGACCTCACATAGCCTCTATAGAATGGTAACCTTCTTTAAAAAGAATACTTTCTCCAATAGTGACTGACTTTTTCCACTGTATTATAACTCCTAAAGATCCACATAGTAGAAACTTTGGGGGGATTAATATTCTTTGGTTTGATTCCTGGGTTGGGAAGAGCCACTGGTGATAGGCTGGATAGGCCACCCACTCCAGTAATCTTGGGCTTCCCTGGTGGCTCAGCTGGTAAAGTTAGATCCCTGGGTTGGGAAGATCCTCGGCAGAAGGGAAAGGCTACCCACTCCAGTATTCTGGCCTGGAGAATTTGGTCTGTAAAGTCCGTAGGGTCACAAAGAGTTGGACACGACTGAAGAGCTTTCACTTAAAAAAAAATACTGTAAACATGTTTGGATGCTTAGAAATTCACATGAATAGATTCAACTAAATTGTTCAAAAACTAAAATTAATTAATTACACAGAGATTTGAAGTTTCATTCCTTTTATGCTTCACATGTAGAAGAAAGATGGAGATCCCAGGCCTTAATTGAGAAAGGGGTGTGGAAAGGGAGTTGGGCCCACAGGGGTGGAGGAGAAGAAACTTCCTTTTACTATGCAGCGGGACCCTTATAAAACTGAGGCATAGCCTAATACTGCTAATGTTCTATTGTTGCTATGATAGGATTTAGCTTGGGCAGGTTACCCTGCAGGTCTATTGATCTTTTATGTGGTTTAAAATATAACTATTTTACACACAGTCTTTGGAGCACTATCCATTTTAGATAGGAACAACCTGTATTAGAACATAAACAAATGTAGATAAGTATAAAGGAATTTTCATATCCAACGAACCAAAGTACTTTGTAATTTACTGATAACACCGAATAACTTTCATTTTGTAGCATTGGGAAGGACCCTGCTTATCAGATGACAGTTCCATCTATAGCACATACTAGATGTTTTTAGACATGCTGGAAATATTTGTGCAAAGTCAGTCTATTAGGTAAAGAACAGCTTTGGTAAATGACAACTATAAATGATTAATTCCTTTTTAAGTTTAAGACCTTTGGTGCCATATTTTCATAGTAATAACTTCTAAAGGTTCAGCACAACTGTGCAGGTACTTTGCAACAATTGTCACATGCTGTGAACATCATAAAATACTGAATCTCATAAGAATCTAAAACTTTCTGATGATAGTTTTTATTAAGAATTTGGTAAATTATCTTAATAGAAGTTTTTCAAATGTGCCAACATTTTGAAAAACTTATGATTTTAAAAGAATATAAAATTACTTAACATCTACAATTAAGTACTCTTATTTCCAAAACATATTGATGGCACATACTTAGTGCATACTTTAAAATTTTTCCTTTCAAAAATAAACTTTACTTTCTATTTAATCCTAAATACTAAGCACTTTAAAAAATGAAGTGTTAATATACAGAGTTTAATGTAACTTTACATTAAATGCAATGTTTTACATTAAAGAGCTTAAGGAAGGCTTTTATACAAAATGATAAGAATATCAAATAGTTACAAATTTGAATAAATATGTAATTTAAAACGTGGACAGGAAAAATCCAATGTAAAAAAATACTATCATATGTAGTGAATTATTAGACATAATTTTAAAGATTTAATGTAAACAAACGTTGTCTCAAGAAGAAAAAAAGCTTTGCCAAACATTATAGACCCAGGTTCATATTGAACTCAAAGTATTAGGAAGATTAAGTGATTCTCTGAACACCAGTGAGAAGTGTGTGGAAGGTGGAGGTCACCCTTTGAAAGAAAATCTCTGTGACCTGTGTAAACAGAAGCCCCACAAACACTTCCAACAAGTACAGGTCACAAGAGGGTCCTGGCTCCAGGCCCTCTGGACCACTGTTCGCCCAGAGGAGTGCTCACCGCGTGAATCTCTCGTCCTTCAGTTCCAAGTCCGCCACAGTGATGAGCTGATCCAGCTTGAATTTAGTGTCAATAATTTCTGCATCCCGAGGAGAGTATGTCCCACCTTCTTTCTGCTTCTGTCGAATTCTAAAAGTAAGTGTAGTAAAGTCCAAGGAGGAACTAGCACAGAAAGCATGTATTTGTATTTAGATTTCTTTTTAAGACATTAGTCAAATAATTTCTTTGTTGGGATCACTTCTGTGAACTCATTGCAAATTTACAGCTACTCAAATTCTCCCTGTTTTAATTCCACAGAATATATTCTACTATAATTTTTTAACATGCTATTTTTAATGAGAATTAGTTCTTCAAGGCCTGAGTCACTGACACATTGAAAGTATAGAGGGAATGAGATGGATGTTGTGAGCTTGTTTTACCTCCCTCAAGCTGTCCCATAGATTTATCATAAAAAGGAATATGCCAGTGTGGACACAGCTCATTGCTATCAGCACCAGTTCAAACAGAAAACCTTCCACTGTTTTTACATAAATAAAACACTTACATATGATAAGATACATAAGTTTTATCAAAATATTGCTAAGTATGTATATCTAATTATATATTCTTTATATAATCTAAGAGTATAAAATAGAACCAGAAAACTCAGGTTCAAAAATAGAAGTCACATGAATCTGCAAGTCAAATTGATGTTAAATATAAAGTAATATTTAGCTTTTCTATCTTGTACTGCAAATATTTAATACTTATTATGATTGTTATTATGTTGAGGATGATACAGAAAGTAGAACAGATGGTCCTTATCCTCAAGGATATAATTTAGTTGAGAAGGATGGGAATGTAGAAAAAGCAAACAGAGGAAAAATATTCAAATTACAACTTGTAAAACAGTAATCGATCAGTTATGAAATGATATGTGATTGCAACTATTGGCACTTAGAAGAAATAAAAAGTAGAGTTTGACTTGGGTGTTGCAGAAGGTGGAGGAAGCACATTTACAGTTTGCTGAACAAAAGCAGCAGTGTGTGAAAGCCTAGGGGATGTTCAGGTGAGGTTAAACTCCGGTGGCTGAACAGCCACATGAAGGGAAGTTGTGGGGAGTAAGAGGGGCCATTTTCTGCCCACTAGAGGAGTTCATCCTGTAAAGAAATGGTTTGGGAGCAGAACAACATTGTGAATACAGTCGTTGCACGTCCCTTGGGGACAAGGACCATAGCTTGCACAATATAGCTCTCACCCTCTTCTGGTGAATCTGGGAACACTATCTAGTGGAAGAAAAATATCAAGAGCCCTTCAAATTTTCTATCGAAATGATAATTTAAAAGATTCAAGATGAAATAGAGGATGCTTGGCAAACACAATACAGGACAACATTCTTCAGATAAAACAGAGCCTACTGAGCTACTCAAGAAATTAGCATAATGGTTATTTTTACACATGGAGGGTCCCTTTAACTTGGCAATCTATCTTATGAAACTGGATTTTAGAATCACAATTAAGATTTCCTCTGTGCTACGCTGTGTTTACTTGCTCAGTTATGTCCAACTCTTTGTAACCGTATGGACTGTAGCCCGCCAGGCTCCTCTGTTCATAACGATTCTCCAGGCAAGAATACTGGAGTGGGTTGCCATGGCCTCCTCCAGGGGATCTTCCCAACCCAAAGATCAAACCTGATTAAAATCTTTTAAATTAAACCTATCAGAGTTGTAAACAATCAAAGATGTAGAAAGCCTGGCACCTCCGCCTTTTGTGTTAACTTGTCTCTCAGTCCTATATCTACTTCTTTGTCCTGCTTTGAGATATTGGAGCTAGACTCCTTGGCCAGCGGGTGGGATGCTGAGCCTTCTGAATGATGACACTAGTCATCCTGCAAGGCAGTAGGGAGAGGGAGATACTTCCCTTGTGTGTTCCAGGGCTGCATTATGATGATTCATGGTGGAAGGCCAGTAGTCCACCTAAATGAGTTCCAGCTGCTTCTAGAGTTCATGCTGTCTCCATCCCATCAGTGAATGATGCTAAGTAGCTTCAGCCCATCCACAATCGGGCAGCATGGACTGCTTTCACTAATTCAAGGCTGCCTACCCTCCAGTAACGATGGGCAGCTTCTACAGACCAGCTCCAGCTGCTTTCTCTGTCATATTTCTTTGCTTACTGTAATAAGGTGCATGTGCCTGTGGTGGCCGTTCCATGACAAACTTGGGAGCGAGACAACTTCTAGTTTGTTCTCGTACTGCCCACTTTCCCTTAGACTAGAGAGAGCAGCTTTGTTGCAGTTGCTACTTTTGGATCCCTCAGTGTTTTCTTTTACTCCTTTTAATAGTAAACTATTTGTATTTGTTAACAGTTGTTATTATTAAATGCTTCCCATTCTAGTAACCACTGTGGGCTTCTGTCTCCTAATTAAACCATAACTGTCCATAAAGCATCTTAGGAATAAGTCTAATGCAAATAGTCTTACCTTGCAAATGCAAAAACAGCTGTTCCAAGAAGAATGATGGAAAGGATACACAAAGTGACTGAAAGTATAATCTCTACAGTTCGTTCCGAAAGTCCTTCACCTGAAGAGAAAGTATAATGTGATCATTAATTATTATTTTATGTGATACTTTGTTGGGTCTAAAATACAAAAAGATATACTTTGGCCTATTTCGCAATGACATTAACAAAATGTACACACGTGTTTATCTTCTAGATCTTTTAACTTTGGGGCTCAATCCTTGGTCCTTTTTCTCATACCCTTGGTACACTCATGCAACCTCATGGTTTTCATTTTCATCTATATGATGATGTCTACTTAACTGTAATCTAAGGAACTCCCAATTTGTATATTCAATTGCCTACTATACACCTTATATAGAAATGTAATTAAAATTTAAAATCAGAATGTCCCAAACTGAACTCCTATTTGTCCCTCCTTTCAACTGCATCTTTCTTCTTCTTAGTTGATGGCAACTTCATTTGTTCTAGCTGCCCAGTCCCCAGATCTTGCAGTCATACTTGACTTTCTCATTCGCAGAACACATCCAAAATCTCAGAGGAAATCCTGTTGACTCTACTAAGTATACACACTTTTCACTAAAAGAAACTAGACAAAATTGGAAAGATGGTAATCCCAAACTGTGATTAGGGCACAGAAGGAACTTGGGACATCTAATGGGGCAAGAAAGCTAAGAAACTATCAAAGGCAAATGGTATAAAAAGAACAAAAGGTCATCTTTAAGAGGTCCTACTGGCCAAAGATGGAACATTTTAAACTTTACGATGAATAAAAACTGAAACTGATAAAAATATATTCAATATCAGTATAAAAATCCATGAGTTCTAATATTATTCAATGAAATAGAAATTTAAAAAATACTACTTTGAAATCTCTGGTTTTAGCTAAACTACTTTTCTTTCACTCTAAAGCTTTGAAATTAAAGGGAGAAAATTAAGCATTTTTCCCCCTGGCTTTCTATTTTTATGAATTAAAAAAAAGCCCTAGTTAAGGAGAAAAAGCTCCTTTTTAGAGGAAAATTCTGTTTAATAAATGTGGAAGAAATAATAAAATTGGAAATTAATTTAGCATTCCTAATGAAATAACTGACTCAGGCAACAATCACAAATGCATCTTTAAATGACTAGGAGGTTGATAGGGACTTAAACATTTAGGGAATGTCAGACTACCACCTCACAGATTATTTGCTGGTTACAACATGGGAAAAAAACTTCCAGTGAAGAATCATGCTGTCACTATCACTAAATTAACTGATCAATTTTAACGTCACTGAAAATGTGGTGAGACAAGATATTATATACCTCCTGAGATGAGGTATTTTGATTTACACAGCAACACTTGTAAAGTATTCCTGCCAAAATGTTCATTGTGCATATTCAGACCTTTAGATCCTATCTCTAATTTATAAGAAAGCAGGAAAAGTAGTTCAAGAATAAAATGACATCAGTAAAGAGCAATGAGACACATTCAGAACATGGAACCACTTACAGGACAGCTCATCTAGTTCCCTGAATGAGTGTCTGGCATAGGAGTGGGGAGGCGGGAGGAAGTCTCTTTTAGATGAAAATAGACTGAGAAGGGGTGAAAACTGAAAATGTTAGTCACTCAGTTGTGTGTGATTCTTTGCAACCCCATGCACTACAGCCCGTCAGGATCCTCTGTCCATAGGATTTTCCAGGGAAGAATACTGGAGTGGATTGCCATTTCCTTCTCCAGGATATCTTCCCAACCCAGGGATCGAACCTGCATCTCCTGCATTGCAGGTGGATTCTTTACCATCTGAGGCACCAGGGAAGCCCAGATTAAGAGAAACAACAATAAAAAATAATGTGTGAACCTCTCATTTGATCCTGTTTCAAAAAAGTTATAAAGAAAAAAAAATCAGAGGATGTTTTGAAAGTAAATGATTTTACATAATATCAAGGATTTAACATTAATTTTGTTTAACTGCAACAATAAAAACAGACTTATTAGAGAAATAAGCAAAAGTATTTGGAGTGAAAGATAATGCTTTCTGTAATTTAAAATACTTCAGGGATAAAATGACAAATGCATAGAGATGTGGCAAACTTAATAGGTACTTGGGGATCGTTATACTATTCAAAACTTTTGTGTACTGTCTATTCACCTTTTACTACCTCTTCTGCAAGTAACCTGATCAAGGCCACCATCCTTTTTTGCATGAATTATTGTATGGACACCTAACAAATCTTCCTGTATCTATCCTTGTCTTCTATGTAGTCTCAGCACAGTTAAGCAAGAATAATGGTTTTAAAATATTACCTCTCTACGTAAAATCCTCCTCGTCTCTCAGGCAAAATCCAAAGTCCTTCCAATGGCCTATGGCCATAGGTTAATGACCTCTGGTCCCTCATTAACACTCTGGTCCCTGTTATCTCTTTGACTTCCCTTCCAATTGCCATCTGGCTTACTCCCTTATTGTTCTTGGGATACCCCAGGTCACTTTTGATACAGGGCTTTGTCCAGCTTCTTCCTGTGCCTGGAAAGGGATTTCTCTTGTAGATCTTCTTGGGGAGCCATGTCATTACCTTCAAGAATTTTCTCAAATATCACCTAGTCAATGAAGCCTCTGATAGACTGAGTATGTGTCGCTCCAAAATGTATATGCCGAAAGCCTAACACAGGTACAAGGTGATGGTATTTGAGTAAGGATGAAATTAATGTTATCTGAGGTCTTAAGGGTTGAGCAGAGTTAGTGTCGTTTTAAGAAGAGAACACCAGAAGCCTATTCTCTCTCTCTGTGTGCACATGCTGAGGAAAGGCCGCAGGAAGACAGAGCGAAAAGGAGGCCTCCTTCCAGCCAGGAAGAGAGTGTTCGCCACATCCAGAACCGGCTGGAGCTCTATGCTGGACTGCCTACCTCCAGAACTGTAAGAAAGTAATCTTGTTGTTAAGCTATGTCTATGGTATTTGTAATGCAGCCCAAGCAGATTCAGACATTACCCTATTAAGATGGAAAGTTACAGCTCCACCACTTCCTGTCTTCCCCCTCCTACCTCTTCTGCACTCTGTTCTACCTTTTTTTCCCCTCCGTAACCCTCTTATCTTAAAATTCATTTATTTATTATCCTATTACCAGTCCAGAAGTAGGATTCCTGAAGACAAGTGTCTTTATTTTATTCACAACTGTATACGAAGTCTGAGAATAATATCAGGCACATAGCAAATATTCAATAAATACTTTTTAAATTTACTGATTAAAAATTCAGTTTTGAAGTAGAAATTAAAAGTTTTCAGGGGATTAGACATTAAACCAAATAACTATAAAGTGTTTGTTTTTTTATACAATTAGTAATTATCAATTTTAAGTTATATAATTTTACTGTAAAAAATATTGAAAACAAGTAACAACATAGGTTAGCTTTTTGTAAAATACACAGGGATTAATGTTTCCTCTTGATTCCCCTGGCTTGGTGCTTACAATGTTAACAGTCTAAAAGAGTTTCTATGGCTCCTCTGCATGGTGGATTTGAATAAATACTGAAATCTTAAACATTTATCAGAGTTTCATGATCACCTAGAATCTTCACCTAAATTTAGAAGACACTAAATGAGCATATAATAGCTCATAAAGTATTTTGGATACAGCTTTTTCACACATTAAACTATAACTGGTTTGTTTCATAAATTTTAACATGCACATTCCTAATTGGATATGCTTGAGAAAGGAAACATGAAGATGAATAAAGAATCATCATCTTTATCAGGTAGCACCAAGTCACTAGACCTTTGAATCACAGTTCAGTTCAGTTGCTCAGTTGTGTCCGACTTTGCGACCTCATGAACTGCAGCACGCCAGGCCTCCCTGTCTATCACCAACTCCTGGAGTCCACCCAAACCCATGTCCATCGAGTCGGTGATGCCATCCAATCATCTTATCCTCTGTCATCCCCTTCTCCTCCTGCCCTCAATCTTTCCCAGCATCAGGGTCTTTNATTTCTCAAGAGGCAGGTCAGGTGGTCTGGTATTTCCATCTCTTTCAGAATTTTCCACAGTTTATTGTGATCCACACAGTCTCGAAGGCTTTGGCATAGTCAATAAAGCAGAAGTAGATGTTTTTCTGGAACTCTCTTGCTTTTTCCATGATCCAGCGGATGTTGGTAATTGGATTTCTGGTTCCTCTGCCTTTTCTAAAACCAGCTTGAACATCAGGAAGTTCATGGTTCATGTATTGCTGAAGCCTGGCTTGGAGAATTTTCAGCATTATTTTATTAGCATGTGAGATGAGTGCAATTGTGTGGTAGTTTGAGCATTCTTTGGCATTGCCTTTCTTTGGAAATGGAAAGAAAACTGACCTTTTCCAGTCCTGTGGCCACTGCTGAATTCTCCAAATTTGCTGGCATATTGAGTGTAGCACTTTCACAGCATCATCTTTCAGGATTTGAAATAGTTCAACTGGAATTCCATCACCTCCACTAGTTTTGTTCGTAGTGATGCTTCCTAAGGCCCACTTGACTTCACATTCCAGGATGTCTGGCTCTTGGTGAGTGATCACATTCTCGTGATTATCTGGGTCATGAAAATCTTTTTTGTACAGTTTTTCTGTGTATTGTTGCCACCTCTTCTTAATATCTTCTGCTTCTGTTAGGTCCCTACCATTTCTGAGCCCATCTTTGCATGAAATGTTCCCTTAGTATCTCTAATTTTCTTGAAGAGATCTCTAGTCTTTCCCATTCTATTGTTTTCCTCTTATTTATCACTGAGGAAGGCTTTCTTATCTCTCCTTGCTATTCTTTGGAACTGTGCATTCAAATAGGTATATCTTTCCTTTTCTCCTTTGCTTTTTGCTTCCCTTCTCTAATCTAGTGGGAAAAAAATGATTTCATAGACCATAGAAAATTTCAGATTAAATTACCATTTCAAAGCACCAGCCAAGTGAAGTAAAGAAATGACATATAATGTATTAATAAACAGTCAGTAATCCTTTTGGCACGTGCATTACAAATGTACTACTAGGAAAGGACAAAATGTACTGTGATTGTCCAGTAGAAATTTTGATTCACTGCTATGTATGTACCCACAGAGCATTACCAGTACAGAATGAAGTTATTCTCTAAGTCCTTTCACAGAAAATGGAACTCTTCTGCTTGAAAGTATGAGCATTCTTTTTGTAATATGTACAAGTCATTTCCTAATGAGACTCAAAATCCTATGAAAGGTCCAATCATTTTATTTGCATAACAGAATGTTCTACTGTAATTAAGCAAATCATAATTATAAAGCACTAATTTTTCACAAGTACTATCTTTTGATTAAAGCTATCATTACTTAAACTCAGCCTATGGATCTGACTTTTTAAGCTACTTTTATATTTCTCAGAAGTAGTTTGAATTAAATGAGTTATAAATCTCCTAGGACAATGTCTGTCTCTTGATACAGATACAGATCACATAAGAGAATGTGACTTTGAGCTTTATAACTCATTTATTACAGAATTTCAGTTAAAAAGTTTTCTTTCATCTGTACTAGACATCTGAATATTTAAATACTGTACAAAGAACTTACCAGAAGTCATTCTATGTCGTAATTCAATAAATATCTATTAAAATACTCTAAATAAATGTTACTTTCATATATCAGCTATGCAAAATGTTAGAAGTAGATACTAAACAATTATTTCCAGGATGTAGAGAAAAGTCACACTCGTTTCCAAAATCAAAAGGAATTACTGCACTTTTAAGTGTAAAAATACAGCATACTAATGTATTAATGTTAGCCTTAAAAAGGTGAGAAGGTGAAAAGAGAACAGCTAGAAATAGTTTAAAATATTGAGAGGAGAAAATGGTACAACAAGGATAGGAAGTATGCAGGAGCAGAAAAATTAGCAATAGTAATGAAAGCTACTTGGGCACTTAGTAATTTTTAGGCAACACAACACTGCCTGAAGTCAGGTTGCCTGAGTGTAAAAGCTGGTGTTGTACTTCCCCAGCTCTGTAACCTCAGGCAAGCAGCCTAAAGTCCCAGCTTCAGATTTCTTAGTAACGTATTAGGGATACCCCTAAATAGGAAATCACATTATAGGGTTGTAGTGAAAAAAAAATACGTGAGACTATATAGAGAAAAACACTCATGAAGGGCTTAGAACATAAGTAAAAATTGTTTCATATATTAATAACCTTATTCATTAATCTGTTCATCTGATTTAATCTCCCAGTTAAGTTTATGAAAGTGGGAAGTGAAAGTGTAGGTTGCTCAGTCGTGTCTGACTCTTTGCTACCCCATGGCCTGTAGCCCGCCAGGCTCCTCTGTCCATGGGACTCTCCAGGCAAGAGTACTGGAGTGGGTTTCCATTTCTTTCTCTGGGGGATCTTCCTGACCCAGGAATTGAATCTGAGTTTCCTGCATTGCAGGCAGACTCTTTACTGTCTGAGCCACCAGGGAAGCCCAGTTAGTTTATGAATTGGGTATTATTCTACTTTTGGAAATAAGACTGCAGAGGTTAATTTGTTAAGTAACGAATTCAAAGTCACAAATTCCATATATGTCAAAATGGCCTGAAACTTGCTTTTCTGACTGCAGAGTTTACGAGCTTCATTATCACATTACTACTGCCTGTGAACATCATAAAATTTCCTCCTGTTCCTTTTGCCACAAAAAAAGTATATAATGACTCCTTTTTTTTTTTCCCAAGTAAGAATACTGGAACTTTCCAGTGTCAGCACAGTAGTTAAATGAGGAGTGTTAAAAAAAAAAAACAAAAAAAAAACCAGTCACAGAGTGTCTTTGCCATGGAGTTTGTTTCCTCTTGTTCAGCTTTAATGAAGCCCTGTGAGGTACATAACAGAGTGTCTGCTGCTCAAATCACAGGACTCCTCTATAATGAAACCTTGTAATCAAAACATTGCCTGCAAGCAGTTTCCATAAACTTATATACCTAAGGAGGAGTTTTTAAAAATGAATTTAAGAAGAATTCTTGTGAATTTGGTTAATAAAAATTCTAAGGCTCAGCCCTGAATGCAAATCAAAGTAAGTTGTAAGTCTATCTTTAGGATTAAAATGATGGCACTTGTCATTTTGCATTATTCCTACAGGTCATCAAGACTTCCCCAGGTGTGATTCCTCTTCCACCTTATTCATCTTTATTTAGCAAAGCCCTGTCTGGCCCCTTCTCGCTTGTCCCGCTGCTAGCCGTTTCACTAATCTTAAGCCTTTTAGTTCATCAGTGATTATCTGCCCCTAATTTAACATCCCAATAATAATATCTGTACAGTCGCAGCCACTATCAAAATGGCCAGTCTTGTAAGTGCCTGTCCTATACTAACTTCAAAACATAGCCTTCAAAAGGTGCTTAAATCCTGAAGACTGTACTGATAGGTAACTCAGCTTGAAGCTCCTCGCCTGTGATGTGCAAAATACCAGTGAATGACTGTACATCCAGTGGTGTTCTGATGACCTAGCTGGGACCTAGACCTCTTTGGCTCAAGTGTGAGATACACCCAAGTATTGGGCAGGCTTGTGAGAAATGCTGGGAGCCACCAGTCCTATATCCATGACTTATTAGAGGGAGAAGACTCAACATGCATCCTTTGTCCTCTTATGACCCCAGGGATATTATTCCAATGCATTTGCTGTTTGTTGTGAAATCATTCTTGCCATTGACCACTCTCACAGCTGTGAAATCATTCTTGCCATTGACCACTGCCCACTATAGAAATGGTCAACTTTTTTTTTTTTTTGAGTCCTTCTACTATGTCTTCCTCAGCAATGTTCTTTTTCTAAAAACTATGACTTCATGGTTTTTTATGAATATCAACTGTAGACCAGCACCTTTTCTGGAGGGTGCACTTTACTGCCTGACTCATCAGAGTGAACCGGACAGACACAGAAACACAATATCCAATAGCTAGGTAAAAAATAATAGTGTGAGTCCAGAAACTGATGGTGTTCCCTCCATTCACCAGCAGAATGACTGAGCTACTTTGCTCTAGATCAAAGAATTCTGCTCCAGTGGTACATGACCCATTACAAATCTGAACATTTCATTTCACCACAACTGAGGGTTGCACTCATCTCCATCTAAACTCCATCTAAACTCCTGCCCAGTACTGTTTTACTAGCTGCAGATAACTACCTAGGTAGCAGAATTCTGTGCAGTCAGTCAGAGTGAGCATTACAGAACAAAAGCCTGTTATGGAGCTGCTATCTGCCAGGAGAGAGCCCGCTGAAGGCCACTCTAAGGAGGAACCTAGAAGGCTGTCCTTATGTCACGGGTCTATGCGTGCCCAGTCGTGTCCGACTCTCTGAGACCTGCCAGGCTTTCTGTCCATGAGATTTCCCAGGCAAGAACACTGGAGTGGGTTGCCATCTCCTTCTCCAACAAATAACATGAACCCTGAAAAACTAATTGTGGATACACATGACCCTTCCCTGTCACCACCCCTTACCACTCCAGTGGCACTCCACCTGCCGCGTCCAGTCCGGCTCCCCAGTCCCTCCCACTCTAACCTGGGTAAGAGCTGGTGCTCTGCCCTCCCTTCTCTATCGTATACCCTCGGACACTCCTGCGGTTACCAGGGCGCACACACATTAGCACCTGGGTGACTGGGGTGGTGGTGGTGATTCCAGGAGAGGAATCAGAGAACTTACGAGCGTATTTCTCCTGCCCTTCTAGAATTACTTACTGTATGCCCCTGCCTTGGCCGTGAAAGACAGGAAGAGAAAGAAGAGACCATCACTGAGAAACATCCTGAGACTACCTGTGGCCACAGCTGAATGGGGCCATCCGTGGCCACAAGGATGCCGTTTTGCAGTATCTGAGGACTCACATCCCTGTGCACTGTGGTTCCTAATGCTTGACTGCCCCTCTTCTTTCATTCCTATTAACCCAGATGTGTCAACTTTACATCCAAGATAACCAGCTGAATATGCTGTCCTCATACCAATAATCTATATAAACCCAAAAAGCCGTGAGATGAATAATACACAGCAAACAATGCAATAAAGTCATCTCTTTTTAGCACTGCATCTACAAAATGTCGTTTCTCTAAGACATAGGAGCTAATCCATTTGTACTAAGTTTCTTATCTTCCACCAGTTAATACACCGGGGTCAGCATTTAGCCATGGTAACATGTGGTTTCTGACTGCTGCACCCTGTAGCATTTCCTATAAGGAAATTATGTTGATGCCACTAAAATATTCACTGCGGCAGTGTCAGGTGTGATAAACACATCCTTCAAATGCAGAAACACTTGACAAAAGTTTAAAATGATTGAATTGTTAGGTAAAAATAAACCAGTGATATTTATGGAATTGGGCAGACAGCATAGCCAATAAAATTTGCTATTCTTTTATAAACATTAATGTAGTAAATAGTGTATGACATTTCTTCATTCCTTCAAGATCCAAAGTTTCCTTAACTAAGTGGAGGCCGAAGAAACTGGCTTTTTATACAATTAATGGTCCAGAACCAGATGAGAATTTCTAACTAAAAATGATGGAACATTTTCTATCTTCTCTCAACCATAACTCTCACTGAAATCTATTGCACTGATGATATATATTATGGATCTGAACAACACACAGAGTTCCACAGGCTCAGAGACTGATACACAGGAGACAGAACATTGCGAATTACTCAGAGAAATCCTAGGGAAAGAATTGCTCCCAAGGAAGTATAATTTTTAAATCTTTCATTATAACTCATCAAAAAGCATTCAGCATTTTTATTAACTATACAAGGTTAATATATTTACCCATGTTGTTTTACATAAATCTTTCAAGGCAGATAATATCACCATTTTCCAAATAAGGAAACTGAGGGTAATAGAAATTATTTTCTCAAGTAGTAGTCAAGATTTGAATCCAGATCTAAATCCTGCATTTGCAGTTTAGTGGTTATAAAATTTGTGCTGGTAGAGCCACTTAATTACTGAATCTGGGCCACGGTTTCCTCATCTGCAAAATGGAACTAATGTTAGCAACCTAACAGGGTTTCTGAACCTCAGCACATTGGTTAGGGGTTAGATAATTCCTTGTTGGAGGGGCCTGCCTACGCCCTGGAGGACAGGCAGCAGCACCTCTAACCTCTCTGCCACGGGATGCCACCAGCTCAGCCCCCATACTTAGGACAACCCAACCGAAAATGGCTCCAGTTCAGTTCATTTTTTTTTTTTTTTTAGGAATTATATCAGATTTAATTTATAAGACTTAAATTCATTATTTCTAAAATTGAAGAAAATATTATTGGCCATATCTGGGGCATGGTTTCATATATTTTTTTTTCACTTTATTTTACTTTATCCAGTTCAGTTCAGTTGCTCAGTCGTGTCCAACTCTCCAGACATTGCCAAATCCCCAGACAGTAAAATCAGTCCGTTGAGAACCACTGACCTAAATTAAAGGATCGTTGTGAAGAACCCATCAGTTAATACATACTAAGGACCTCAGAGTATGTCTGGCACAGAATATTTAATGTTAGATATGTTGATGGTGAAGGAGGCGGAGGAGAGAAAGAGAAGTAGCAGTAGGAAGGGGAGGAGGGGGAGAGCAAGGGGGAGAAAGAGAAAAGGAGGAAGTATACTTGCATCGGACTGAATGGTACTTATGTTTTATCCAGGCCTGCCTGGGTGGATACAACTGAAAAACTCATGAAAACACTGATCAGACAGAAAACTTAAAAAGACTGATAAGCTTCCAACTTTTAGGATTATTTCAGAAAATTTTCCTTAATCCTTTTTCATTTTTATGAAGTAAAAATGTTTTACATAGAAGATTGCATATTAAAAAACCAAATGTTTTCTTAGTGTAATGTCCATACACATCAGCCTAGACTGAATACCACACTGAAATCTATATCCAAATTTGAATAGATGGAGCCCATCACTTAAAAGAGTATTATAAATACTACTTTTTCCTTAGTCAACATAATTAACCTTGAAATGACTTTATACTTGAGAACATTCAGTCATGGAATACATTTACTAAGGAACATTACAGCTATGATTAGCATGTTGAGATTATAAATGAAATTAAACTACAAAAATGTCTTACTTAAAGTCTTAACAGGATCAGAGTAATCAGAGTCAGTAAATTGTCCCATGACATTTGTGGCTCTAAATTTAAATCTGTGGAAGAAGAAAAACAATTTACATATGACTTTTTTTCCTATGTATAATTTAAACAAATAGCTGTTGAGAAATACATTTTTGTTCAGAGAACATGAATTTAAAAAGTATAAACTTAGAAATCTGCCACCATCAGAACAAATAGTATCCTTATGTGAGATGAATAATTATCCTGGACACAGACCTTTTCAACTTCATCAGTGTGACTAAAAATTTGACCAGATTCATGAATAGTCAGCAGTTAATCAGATTAAGATGATCATCTCCCTCATAGATTTGTTTGGATGAAATGACTTAATGTCAGCACAAGCACAATTTAAATTAAACATAACTAAAATTAAACATAACTATTACACTTCAACCACCTTTGAAAATACCAGTAAGTCGGATTTAGAATGATCATATAAAACTTACCTTGTTCACATGTAAACAAATAATAATGCTTATTAATTCTGAGTGTGCATAGCTATATTTTCACTTTATATGCTTCCATGACATACAACATAGAAAATGGGTGCAAAAGAAAATAAACCTTAAAAATCTCTGGATAATTCTTTCACCACAGAGACAACCAAAATTTACCTTATTTTAAAACTATGAACATATAAGAAATTTAAAATATAACATCAATCTACATTAATAATCTCTGCTGTTCTCAAATTCTTTTGATTTTATGGTTTATATGAAATGTTTTTGGTAAAATTATACAAAATCAATAATTCTTGGATATAAAACTTTATAGTATATCATATCTGTAACTATTATTGTATGATGATTAATCTCAGGGCATAATTTAGTAACCAAGTAAGTGTTCTTAATAACAGATGATAGGCATTTGGGAAAAAAAATGCTCTAACTTCTCTTTCTAAAGTTAAGTTGCCCTAGGATGTTTATGAAGAATTTAATAACGCTTTAACTAGTAGACAAAAGTGAAACTAGCTGTATTTTTCAAATTTAGTATTAAAAATCATATTTTGTAAATTAAATTTTTTAAATTATAGTCATGATATAATAGTCAACTTAGTAGGAAAAAAATAAGCCAAATTTAGCAAAGCATTTAATAGAGCTAAAATATCAACATCTGTTTTTCTATTAATCTACACAATACCGACTACTAAAGTGAATTATAAATATTTTATTATTTATAATTATTTATAAATAATATTTACAAATGTTTATAATTATAATATTTTAACATCATTTAGATGTTTGATAATATGAGGAGCTAAAAATGATTGTTATGACTGAAGTAAAAGGAAGCCACAATTAACTGGAAGACGAGGATAGTGTTTCTAAAACTGTATATACATCAGCATACATGGCAGAATAATGAGAAAGACAAAACATCGCACATTAGTCACATAGCCCTTTACAAAAAGAATTAAATTCTCCTATCTGAGTTCTCCAATTTGCACAATGTTCATATTGCCCTTAGTTGCTTATTTCAAACCACAATTACTTATGTTTGCCTACTTTCCCTAGAACTGTACTTTTACTGAATACAAGGACAATGCCTTGTTGATATTTATCATGCATCAGGTCACAATACATTATGGATATCCAGTACTTACTGGAAAAAATGAAAGGAGGAGTAGATGGATGGGTTAAAAATGTCAACTAGCTTGCTATCATGATGCACAGTAAACATAAACTATACTTACAAGTATTGCTTTTTTGGTTTCAGAGGTCCATTGCAGATTTTGTCTTCATTACCAGGAATCATACATGCATTATCAGCACCTATGATGTAAATTTCTTCATTGCCACTAAACTTTGCCTTTCCCTCTGTACATGGGGGGTTAGGAAAGCCTTCATTTGTAAAATACGGCCTTGGTTTATTAAAATATGCATCATACCACTTTGTTACATTTCCATCATGCTGAGCTATTTTCAGAAAAAAGAAGAATTATTACAAGTCATATCCAAAAGTATTTTCACATTTATAAAAGGCATTTCTATAATGAGGAAATTTTCACATTTATAAAAGGCGTTTCTATAATGAGGAAAAGGCTTTTCTATAATGAGGTATGAGGAAAATCTGGATGCAACATCTTTCATTTTCTGAACCACCAGGGATGATTCAACTGATCTACCTGGATAAGCAGGTAACCCTATCTATCCCATCACACATGAATCCATAGACACTATTGTGGAGAATTACGTCTCAGAGGAAAAGCATTCTTCAGTCAAGAGTAACTTTCCCACCTTCAAAGAAGCTATGAAGACTGCATCCTGCCCAAATCCTACCAGCATATAGAATAAATAAAT
Source organism: Neotragus pygmaeus (assembly GCA_006410875.1). NCBI lineage: Eukaryota > Metazoa > Chordata > Mammalia > Artiodactyla > Bovidae > Neotragus > Neotragus pygmaeus. Next base: position 256,654 of record SJYV01005335.1, on the reverse strand, counting down.
ATTTTAACCACATGTCTTTTAATTTTGACAAACTATTTTGGCATAAATTAATGATCAGTAAAATCAGTGATAATATTTACAATCTACTAAGCTCAAAAGATGTTGTAATAATCAAGAGTCTATCTTATATTACTAATTTTGAATCGAAATGTCTTTAGCATTCAGCAGTCCACACTCCACAATTTAACAAGATAACCTGGCATGTGATGATACCTCCTGCTTCTGCTACAAGCACTTGTACATTTTTGATTGGTCCATGATCATCATTGTAGTAACATATTGGCATTCTGATTGTAATTGTTGTTGAAGTCACAAGAAGTTTTCCTGTGGCATCATAAATAGGGGTTGGTTTGGTTTTTGGTCGTGCTGGAGCTATAAACATGAAGAAATATCACTAGCTGTTTATTTTTTGTTCTTACAGAAAAGAGAAAATCATTTTAAATTCTCCTTTCATGCAGGTAATTTACAGATAAAGTGATGACAAACGTAAATAACATGAAACATTTTTGTTTGGATAGAGCAGATATTTGGCAATTACTACCTCCTAATGATATAATTATATATTTGAGACTTGCCTGAGATAATGGAGCCCAGGTGTGATTTTTAGACATCAGATTCCTCTTCATGTATTAAAGAAATTCAAACTATATATACACATATATATATAATTTTCACAAATGTATTAAATAATACTAATATTTTAGTGTTTTGTTTCTCTTACTTCCTTTAGCTGGTTCACTAATTTCTGTTCTAGTCATACCAGGAGCCCTGCCCTCCAACCCCACAATTATCCATACCAAGCAACTAGATGATATCCTCTCATGTTTTTCTCTATGTTCACATAATCATATAAAAATACATAAACTCATACATAATGGATTTTTCTCACTGATACATTTTAATGGGGCTCTGTTAAGTATTATAATTATACCACATATTGCTTTTATTACAATGACTGTGTAAATCTTTTCAAGTCAGCAAGTTCTGGGTTAATTCATTCTTCTTAATAACTATTATTTGTCATGGTACAACTGCATCACATTTATTCAGTCATTCACCGGGTGATGGGAATTCACCTTTCCTTCAGTCTTTGAATATTTGCTTCACTAATCAGCCTTATTAAGTCTTACTCACTGATTCTTTTATTTCTATAGAATATATTCCCAAGTGCAGAATTTCTGGAAGAAAAGGTACATGTACTTTTAACCTTAATACATATTTCCAGAATAATTTCTAAAAGTGTCATGATAATTCGCATTTTACCATCAGTGCATACAAGTATCTTCAAAACTAATATTTGTAGAGATTCTGCTTGTTTCATCTTAGAGCTCCTCACATTGGCTGTTTGAGCATCAGTAAGTTGCTTAATCAAACTTCAATTCTCATACTTATAAAATCTTTTTAAAAAGCCTCTTAACCCTGCCATAAAATTGGCAGTATCATTTCCATTTGATAAATGAGGAAAACAGCCTTACGCCACACAGCTGTGAAAGGGAAGTATCAAGACACAAACCAAATCTTTTTGACTCAATTCTTTAGCTCACTCCTCTGAGATGTCAGGGTTATGATGATATTAGATGTGCAGGAAGTTTACTGGGGGAAATATTTGTGAAGAATAGGGGAGCAGGGAGCAATAGTAGGTGGCAAGATCACAGTTCTGACATGTGTAAATGAGAAGAAGGAAGGAAGAAAGGATGTGGCAGGAACAGCCTCCAGGTTCAAGGGAGGCCACTGGGGAGCCCCCAAGACAAGGTTTCCAGTTACAGGAATCTGTCATTGGACAGTACTGTCCACACTGATGTGACAATTGTTAATCCAGTGTTACTCCATGTCATTAATAAAATTATGCATATTATGAGAGAAAAATTCAATTTTTTAGACCCCCATACCTGCTACCAGTACTCGTCCATCTTCTCTAGATAACTAGTCATGAGTCTATCTGCTCTATGTAAGGTGTGGGAAGTCAGAACTAATCATCTTTACTGGAGGATGGGCAAAGTGTCTGAAATGGGAAGTTTTACTAAATAAATATAATGCATCCATTGTTACATACGGAGTATATGAGTAAGTCTGCCACTGAATAACAAAGAAATAGTATTACAGTTATATAAACTACCCAATGATGAAAAAATAAAACTTATGAGCTTCATCTTACAGTGAATATTTCTTATTTTTAACAAAGCAAATTTCTAGATACTGTGGGTTTTTCAAATTCTCTCTTAATCCTTACAACATGAGGTAGGAACTAGTATTATCTCTATTACACTGGCTTAGAGATGTTAAGAGTCCCTTGGACTGCAAGGGATCCAACCAGTCCATTTTAAAGATCAGCCCTGGGTGTTCTTTGGAAGGACTTATGCTAAAGCTGAAACTCCAATACTTTGGCCACCTCATGCAAAGAGTTGACTCATTGGAAAAGACTCTGATGCTGGGAGGGATTGGGGGCAAGAGGAGAAGGGGACGACCGAGGATGAGATATCTGGATGGCATCACTGACTTGATGGACGTGAGTCTGAGTGAACTCCAGGAGTTGGTGATGGACAGGGAGGCCTGGCGTGCTGTGATTCATGGGGTCGTGAAGAGTCAGACACGACTGAGCGACTGAACTAAACTGAACTGAGAGGTGTTAAGAAACTTGTCTAAAGCCAAACAAGGTAGCAAGTGGCCAACCCAGGATTCAACCTCAGCGACTTGACCCTCGACCAACCTAAAGATGGCATTTAATCACTGTGCTTCACTGCAGTACTAAAGGCTGAGAGAAGATGGTTTTCATTTTAGACAGAGGATCAGGTGGAATTCTACTAAAGCGCAATATATTTTTAAAAAAATCTCTCTGCAGGTTTCACACAGGTTTTTAGAGAAGTGACAGATCCGTGTGCACATTTCATTCTTGAGAAGGCACCCTGAATAACTGAGCGGCCCTACAGTCCTCTTAATAATCTTCTGTGGGTTTTGTGGAATTTGGTGAGGGAGGGAGTCTCTAGATTTTCATATATGTTCTATGAAAAAAAATCCTTGTCAATGATGAATTGATAGATTTACTTTATAGCCAGAATTATAAAGTTGATTCTATGGTAGTTCAGTAAATACCATTTTATTAACTTAAAAGGAACTAAAGATCAGTCAGAGAATCTACTTAGAACCAGTCAAAGTCCAGTCATGGGTAATTTAAAGAAAGAGTTTTCTTTTCAATAAAATTTAAAAAATATAAAATACAATTATAAAGTTTGTCTCAGCAAAATTTGAATTTAGCAGAAAAGAAATATAGCAGACAGTCTCTGTAATTAACATGGTAATTTGCCTCATGATTTAGGTATTTTAATTGCAGCTTTAATAAGCATATATTACTACTTATAACTTAATGTATGCTTACTCTATGTACATGCATGATTTAAAAGCTTAACTACATCCATAACTCTAATACAGAAAATAAATTATAATTACTTTTAAGACAATAGCATTTCATGGGAAGGCAGCTCATGTACCTTTAATATCCATGGTTATTCTCATTTGAACCTTTGGCCCTGCACCAGCACTATTGATTGCATAAACCTAAAACAAAGAAACATCTTGTTACTATTTTCAAGTTATTGCACAGGTATATATATATATAGGCAATTATGATTATATGTCATTTAAAAATTATTCTATTTTTTAAAAACAATTCATATAGTCTATTATATTTCCTTGCACTCAAATTTATATAATATAGGAGGAAGAATGTGAGCAATAAACTAGTTCTTAGAACTGAAACTATGGCACTAAGCCCTGAGAACAAAGGCTTGGCGACCTAAACAGCCCTATCACAGAGACTCAGAAAGATGTGGCTTCTATTTGAACCCGTAGGAGGAAAGAGCAGAAGAGTCACTATGTCTACACTCTCTCTTCATCTACTCTAACATCTGTTCCTTTTCTCTGTAGCTAGGTAACTCCAGCTTTCTTTAAATCCATATTCAAGACTCTCTTTTTTTCCTTCTGAGATGAAACCCTATTCCCTCAGCCTCCCAGTTTTCCTGTATTAAATCATCCCTCTGAAAGTTGGCCTTTCTGCCCTGCTTCACCCCTGCCCCTAAGTATCTGACGCTATAACCTGCATAATGCAGCATATACACATAAAGCATTTCTGTTTGTATCTGCAGAGGGTGATTTACACAAATGTGAATCCTTTCAATCAACTTGGTGCTTAGGAAGCTGCAGACACAGGCTCTTTTAAAATCACTGTATCTCACTATATATTAATAAAATAATGACTATGTTCTTGCCAATTTCATTATATTCAATAAACACAATTCAGAATGCATCTTTATTGGAATTAATAAATTTGTTTCATACATTAGTGGTCCACCCTCCACCCTATGCACAGTTTAGAAGTATTTTTATTGAATTAAAATAACATATATGATGTGGCAGGAAACCAAGCCTATAAAAGGTAGCTTAAAAAATATATAAAGGAAATATTTATTGACGTATGTAAACTTCAAAAAGAAAGTATTTAAAATGAAAAGTGATGCTACAATGTGATTATTTATATTTCTTTACAACCTAACATTTAAGTGGAGTAATAAAGCTGGGCAGTGCTTCTCAAGTTGCAGTGAGGAAAGAAGTCACTCACAAACCCTGTGAAAGGAAAACCTATAGGTTTTGATTCATTAGGTTACGACCATGTGAAAGTTACACATTTCTAGTATATTCTCAGGTGTTGAGGACAATGAAAACTGCACCTTGCAACTAATCCAAAGACTGATTTCCCCTGGTGGTACAGTGAATGAATGACAGGCCACACGCCAGTGCAGGGGATGTAGGTTTGATGCCTGGTCTGAGAAGATTCTACATGCCACAGGGCAACAAAGCTATGTGCCATAACTGCTGAGCCTGTGCTCCAGCAGCTGTGAGCTGCAGCTACTGAAGCTCACACGCCTAGAGCCCGTGCTCTGCAACGAGAGAAGCCACTGCAACGAAGACCCATCCATAATTTTAAAAATTACGAATTAGTTGTACTTTATTTCCTATTTTTCTTTTATTTGTGAGAGCCAAAACATTTGTTTCCTACCATCACTGTTACTATCCTGTATAGAAATTACTATTCCTATTACTGATTTTTCAGATCAGGAAAAAGAGGCACAGATTTGCAGAAACTACTCTGAAAGAAACTAGCAGGGCCAGAATTTGAATCTAGGTCAGTTCATTTTCTTAACTACCACCTTCTCTCTAACAGATCTTTTAGAATGGGGGTCCATTTAATGCTGTGTGGAACAAGAGTCCTAGCAAGTCAGATTATACAGTGAGTGAGGGAAATAACACAAATTATTAAGGACGGTTTTCTGATATAAAGAGTTTGTTGGAATATTAGTTAATTGACTATTTAGTTACTTGAGCTACTTGAATGCTTAGGGTGAATTTCAGTTCAGTTCTGTTGCTCATTTGTGTCCGATTCTTTGCGACTCCACAAACCACGGCATGCCTGGCCTCCCTGTCCATCACCAACGCCTGAAGTTCACCCAAACCCATGTCCATTGAGTCGGTGATGCCATCCAACCAACTCATCTTCTGTAGTCCCCTTTTTCTCCTGCCCTCAATCTTTCCAGCATCAGGGACTTTTCAAATGAGTCAGCTCTTCCCATCAGGTGGCCAAAGTATTGGAGTTTTGGCTTTAGCATCAACCTTCCAATGAACACCCAGGGCTGATCTCCTTTAGGATGGACTGGTTGGATCTCCTTGCAGTCCAAAGGGCTCTCAAGAGCAACACCACAGTTCAAAAGCATCAATTCTTTGGTGCTCAGCTTTCTTTATAATCCAACTCTCACATCCATACATGACCACTGGAAAAACCATAGCCTTGACTAGACAGACCTTTGTTGGCAAAGTGATGTCTCTGCTTTTTAATATGCTGTCTAGCTTGGTTCTCGGAGAAGGCAATGGCAACCCACTCTAGTACTCTTGCCTGGGAAATCCCATGGACAGAGGAGCCTGGTAGGCTGCAGTCCATGGGGTCGCAAAGAGTCAGACACGACTGAGCAACTTCACTTTCACTTTTCACTTTCATGCATTGAAGAAGGAAATGGCAACCCACTCCAGTGTTCTTGCCTGGAGGATCCCAGGCACAAGGGAGCCTAGTGGGCTGCTGTCTATGGGGTCGCACAGAGTCGGACATGACTGAAGCGACTTAGCAGCAGCAGCAGCTAGATTGGTTCTATGTTGCTTAATAGATGATTTTCTGAATTATATAGTTCTTTTTGAAAATTCCAAGACATGCTATAAAAATAGTGAAAGTGTGAAACAAATTGTATGTGTATTATGTCTATGTGTATGTATACGAACTCACATATATACTTTCCAAAATGGATAATTTAGAATTAAGATATAAAATGCTTTTAGCTTTTAGTAATAGTTGTCTGAAATACATGTGAATTTCAATCATACAAATAGTTATTTCTGCCCTTTGCCTTTGCTATTTCCTTTTCCATTTATAATCACACAGAAATAGTCTTCCTTTAGGCAGAACTATCTATCTATCACCGCTCTTTAACTTTTGGTGTGGATTTTCTTTATGCTTTATTTTTGGATTTCCATTATAATTGTGCAAACTTTTCTGTTATTTATATATTTTCACATGACTTGCTGTATTAAAATGGGAAATCAGCAATTCTGTTTCCCCAGATCTTTTTCACTTGGCATGTCTTAAGCAATTCCATCAAGAGATAAGAAAAATGTAGCATTACATAAGCTGCAGTATTTTTGAATGCTGAGTTTTTCTATCAACTTTGTAAAACAGATGAATAATTAAAAACTGCATGTACTTACACTGATGTTGTATGTATGTCCACCTTTTAGCCCTTCTAACATCGCAATGACAGATGTGTCAGTTTTCTGGATGATACTGAGGTTGTGAATCTGGACAGCAGTAGGATCATCTTCTCTGTAAACCAAAGCTTGATATACTTGGATATTTCCATTTGGTTGAGAAGGAGGAAGAAATGTTAACTGAAATTTTGTAACTTCATCTGGTATCTTCTGAAATGTCATGTTGTTAGGTGGATCCTTAGGGACTAAAAGTATTTAGCAGTTAAAATTATTTAAAATTTGTGTTTATTTTGATCTCCATATAAAACTGATTTGCTTCAAATTTTTCTCAAATTTCTCTTTACAAAGAGTATTACACAAATCATTTAATTATGAAAAGCAAAATGGCAGGTTCATTATAGAATCATTGACATTTATAGATTACAGAAACCGTAACAGTGATCCAGTTTATTTGCTTATATATTTAGCCTTTTATATGTATGTGTCTTACACAGAATGAACTTCAATGACACTCTGAACTTAAAAATAATGTAGAGTCACAAGAAATTGCAAAAATCATACATTCAGTTCCCTATAACCTTCCCCCAGCTTTCCCCAGTGGTGACATCTTATATAACTGTAGTTAAATATCAAACCTGGAAACAGAACTGACACAATCATATTAACTTGACTATATGTCTTATTCAGTTTTCACCATTTTTCATGCTTTCCTGTATTTTTGTATGGTTCTATGCAATTTAATTCCATGTATAGACTCCTGTAACCATCACCAGAAACAAGATACAAAACTTTTCCATCACCATAAAGAAAAGTCCTCTTGCTCTCCCCTTATATTTGCATTCCATGACTCCTCGACACTGGTCAGTCTCCATCTCCATAGTTTTATTAGTTGCAAAAGACAACAGCACAGTGACCTTGAGATCCAGAGCTGCTGTGTATATCAACAGTTTATTCTGTCTTTATTGCTGAGTAGTGTTCCATTGTACTAGAATGTGTTTAATCATAAAAACATTTGAGTTGTTTCCAGTTATTTTGTCATTATTCCTAATAAGCCTGTTAACATTCATATAAAGATATTTGTATGAACATTAAGTTTTCAATTGTCTGTGATAATTGCCTAAGATCGTAATTTGTGGATCTATGGTGAGTGCATGTTCAGTTTTATAGAGACCAAAATATTTTTCCATTGTATCAATAGTTATACCCTTTTACATTCCCACTAGCAATGTATGAGAGATCCAGTCTTTTTGGAGTTTTTCCAGCATTTGGTATTATTGCTATTTTAAAAATTATTGTTTCTGTTCTAGTAGACGCATAGTGATGTATCATTGTGGTTTTAATTTATCTTTTCTTAACAGATGATAGTGTTGAAAAAACAAATCTTGAGTTTATTTGCCAATCATATTTCCTCTCTGGTGAAATATCAGTTCAAGTTCTTTGTCAGTTTCTTTTCTTATTTTTTTGGCCATGTGACATGTGGGGCCTTAGTTCCCTGACCAGGGATTGAACCCATGCACCCTGCCCTGGCAGCTTGGAGTCCTAACTACTGAACTGCCAAGGAAGTCCCCTCTGCAATTTTCTAATTGGATTCTTTTTAAGTGTTGAATTTTAATATTTCTTTATGTATTCTAGATATTCCTGTTTATTTTTGATAAATAAAAGTTGCCCTAACATATAACTAGCCAAATATCAATAAATTATTATGAAAAATGACACAGAATAAAATTACTTTATAAATGTGAGAACTAATTCTTGTCACACTATATAATTAGTATTTTTTAAAATAAATTTAATGGCTGCATGAACATATTTATTTTAACCACATTGAAATGTATATATTCTTCCATTCTAGGTAACAAATTTCCATGAAGAAGGCTGTTCATATTTGACTATGAATAGCTCAGATGTTCATATACACTTGTAGAGATATCTAGAGATAGTTCCCTATGGCAAGTAAAACATAAGTAAATAAATAACAGGAAAAAAAGAGCAGAGAAATATGTTATTGTGCAAATATCACAATGTGAAGAAATGCATAGCTGATAATAAAAGTTAAATTGATTCAACACACATTTTCCCAATTGCTATTATACATTTTTATGATATATAAGAATATATATATTTCTTTTTATGAGAGATGATTCCCTAAAATTAGGAACAGCTTTAAAGTTGAATATGTGAAAAAATTACCTGAGTGTTAGCAAGAACTTCCTATCCTCCAGATATCTTTGTTTTCATATCTAAAATCTACTTTAAGAGGTTTAATAAAAATTTATTAAACTACAATATCCTTGGAAATGGTGTCACATTAAGATTGTTGATCAAAGTTTCATGGTCTGAACATGAACAAGTTTAGCAGCAGCTTTTCTCACAGATGGGCAGGATAAGGGAGAAGTGCAGAAAGTAAAATGAATACCTGAACTATACATGGCCACTAAATGGAAGCAAGTAGAATTTTATGGTGCTGAGGATAAGATGTACCTTTCAGTTTAGAAGTGCAAGTTTACAGATAATAGAGCATACAGCATAATGAAAAGACTAATTTTTTTTTTTTACCTCCTATACTTACCTTACAGATAGCAACAAATAAACTATAGCAACACATCCTTCATGTGCTCTTTCCAGAGATATATCTGCTGGCAAAGAACATCAGGAGTCTGAAGGAGGATGGGGCAAGCGAGTTATGGGAAGCTGACTTTCCATGGTAATTTCTCACAGGTTACAGTCTTACTATCCACTCAGACCCTGTTCATACCAACTTGAGGCAATCTGTATGGATTCTGACATTTGTCTTTAGATTATATAATAAAACATGCCACTTGACTAAATGAAGAGAACAGATATGGTAAACATAGCTGGGGGGTTAACTGGCTCCTCTGTCCATAGGATCCTCCGGGCAAGAATACTGGAGTAGGTTGCCATGCCCTCCTCCAAGGGATCTTCCTGACCCAGGGATTAAACCGAACCCATGTCTCTCATGCCTCCTGAATTGGCAAGCATATTCTTGGCACCTGGAAAGCCCAGATAATTTAATAACAGAGTGGTGGTGGTTTAGTCACTAAGTCGTGTCTGACTCTTGCGACCCCATGGACAGTAGCCCGCCAGCCTCCTCTCTCCTTGGGATTCTCTAGGCAAGAATACTGAAGTGGGTTGCTATTTCCTTCTCCAGGGGATCTTCCCAACCCTGGAATTAAACCTGGGTCTCCTACATTGCAGGCAGATTCTTTACCGACTGAGCCCTCAATAATAGAGTATCATTATTTTAATGTACATTTATTTAATGTGCAACCATGGGACATAAGTAATTAAAACGGAATTTAAGGTGAAGTTTTAGTGGCTACAAATAGTTGGAAAAATCGTCTCTTAGGCAAGGTTGTCCAACTTTTAAAATACTTAGTGTTGAAATAAACACACAAAATACAGTTAGATACCTTAATATGAACTAATTTATTTCTGTGTTTACAAGTGATTATGCTACACAATTCCATTTTGCCTCAAAAATACAAATAGAAAGCTTCACTTTTGTCAGTCCCAGTGAGTCACTGAATTTTATGCTTATATGCTTAAAATTTTCTTCTTGTAATATATATGCTTTGTAGGGTAGAGTGTGAGAAACTGTAAGAAAGACATTAGTCAATTTTTAGCAACGATGAAAAATAGACCTTACCTGATTCTAAAGTGGTAACAATTATTTCAGCACTTGACTTTCCGTCCACATATGCAGCACTGATATTTCCGGTGAATGCAGTGATCACCACGGAATACCTTGTGAAGATCTCCAAATCTTTAACTTCTATGGTTTTATTTTCTTCATTTGACTTGATTAAGGAAATATTAAATTTATCACTATCTACCTAAAGGGGAAAAAAAAATAGCTACCAGAGAAAGCAGCACTTGAGTTACAAATCACTAAAACATATTAATAGAAAGCTCCAAGTGGTATATCTTTCTAGGCAAGATTTAAAATGTCTTTTATTTACAGTCAGATGATCCTGGGAAATCCAAAGTGCTACTCTAAGAGTCTACTAACTAGCAGTTATTTCAACAGTTGAAAATAAAAGAAAAAAAATCAACCACAATAATCAGAAAAAGCAAAAACCATCTCTGTAGTCAATGAAACTTCTACTCCAGTGTTTTATAGAGGAATGAATATAGGTTGGTACTTAGTCATCAAGGGTTCAGATCCCAACCTGGTCACTTAGTAACGTCCACAGCATTCGGTAAGTCATTTATGCTCTAACCTTCTACATATGTAAGATCAGGGTGATAATATCTAAATAATTATAGTATTTTGATGATTTAGAAAAAAAAAGATCTGAAGTGATTAGCAAAGAAATTTGTGTTTTTGTTTTTTTATCATGACCCACAAAAGTGAAACACATTTGGCAACATAATGTCTATACACATTCAGGATGTATGTGTGTGAATGTGTATTCTTTATAACTGCAAACCCCTTTTCAGAAATACAACTTCTAAAATGTACTTTGATATTTTCTGCTCTTTTAAATTTTATTCCGATTCATTTTTTAAATCCTGGTCATAACTGAAGTTTGTAAAACTGATCTAGCACCATGCATGGTACTAAATAAGGAATCAATTAATGTAGATGCAGTATTAAATGTGTACAAATGAGTATGCTTCAGTTCAGTTCAGTCACTCAGTCGTGTCTGACTCTTTGCGACCCCATGAACTGCAGCATGCCAGGCCTCCCTGTTCATCACCATCTCCTGGAGTTCACTCAGACTCACATCCATCGAGTCAGTGATGCCATCCAGCCATCTCATCTTCTGTCGTCCTCTTCTCCTCCTGCCCCCAAGCCCTCCCAGCATCAGAGTCTTTTCCAGTGAGTCAATTCTTCGCATGAAGTGGCCAAAGTACTGGAGTTTCAGCTTTAGCATCATTCCCTCCAAAGAACATCCAGGCCTGATCTCCTTCAGAATGGACTGGTTGGATCTCCTTGCAGTCCAAGGGACTCTCAAGAGTCTTTCCAATACCACAATTCAAAAGCATCCATTCTTTGGTGCTCAGCCTTCTTCACAGTCCAACTCTCACATCCATACATGACCACAGGAAAAACCATAGCCTTGACTAGATGGACCTTAGCCAGCAAAGTAATGCTTAGGTATAATAAATACAGTTGTACTATTTATTGAAACAGTCTGTCTTTGATGGAGAGTCTGGCCTACTCACTGTAGGGACAAAACATAGCTAACGTTTCTGGCACTAAATAGGACTTTTCCTGAGATGAACAGAAAATTCAAAATCCTCTTATGCCTGCTTCTATCAGGTGCTTGACTTGAAACACTTAAAAATAAGTTGGATACACTGTCCTCACAAACAAGTTCATTTTCAACTTGAACCTTGCTTATAACTTTGAAAGATGTATTTTTGTTCAGTATGTTCTTCAAATGCTCTTTTGTAAGTTTAACTGAAAAAGATGTTGGTATGAGAAGCACAGAAAAAGCAGATACAATATCAGTGTTGAAAAAAAAAAAAATCAAACAGATCAAACCATCTTGAGAGAGAGCAGTGGGGGAAGATACTCTAACCTAAGGTGGCAGAAAAACAGATCAGCGTAGGAATCCAACTGATCAGCTTCACGTATCCTCTGGTAGAAAGTGTGTGTTTAATTGGTTGTCAACATTTAAATATCACATGCAAATCAGGCTTTTTAAAGTTCCCCTAAGACTAGACTTAAATGTATGTTGGCTAACAATTATCTAAAGATGAATGATGGGTAACTCTTAGAACGGGGTAGGGGTCTTCAACTCATCACTGCCCACCACTTAGCTTCATGTTGACTGCTCTTCATGTTAGCTGACTACCAGAGCTATTTCAACTCTGGTTTTATAGAGTTGAGCTGAATTTCTCAAGATTCCATAGCTGCTTGGTAACTGCAGTAGGATTTGATCCCAGGTCTTTGAAAAGGTCAGACCTCTCTACACTACTACAAGGTCATGAGACCTGATCTGTAAAGTAAAATTAAATTATTCCAATGTCTTCATTAAAAAAAATGGGTAACAGATTGCAGTTAGTAAAGTAGGAAATAAAATGATGTGATGTACCATATCTGTTAAAATATATAGTAAAATTCCAAAAGAATGCTGTTCCCTCAAAAAATAGCACGTACAAAAATTCATTTTCTGCCTTCACTAAGCCTACTAAATTAAACCTTCTCTGTACAGTCTCCTCTATATATTATGTACCCTATAACAGAAACTTTAATTACTTTGTAACATTATATTCCAAAAAGACTGGATACCTCATACTCTATATTATCTTTATTCTGGTGTTCTAGACTGTGAGTTACTTGGAAGCAGGACTTTACATTTTCCATCTTTGTCTTGGTTAAAAGAAGCTACTAAGTATTTGGTAAGTTAAAAATAAAAGGAACATAAAACTCTTAAAGGAAAACACAGGCAGAATAATACTCTATGACATAAATCACAGCAAGACCCTCTATGATCCACCTCCTAGACTAATGGAAATAAAAACAACAGTAAACAAGTGGGACCTAATTACACTTACAAGCTTTTGCACAACAAAGGAAACTATAAAAAGGATAAAAAGACAACCCTCAGAATGGGAGAAAATAATAGCAAATGAAACAGCTGACAAAGGATTAATTTCCAAAATATACAAACAGCTCATACCAGTCAATACCAGAAAAACAAACAACTCAATCAAGAAGTGGGAAAAAGGCCTAAACAGACATTTCTTCAAAGAAGACATACAGATGGCTGACAAACACATGAAAAGATGCTCAACATCGCTCATTATTAGAGAAATGCAAATCAAAACTACAATGAGATATCACCTCATACCAGTCAGAATGGCCATCATCAAAAAAGTCTACAAAGAATAAATGCTGGAGAGGGTGTGGAGAAAAGGGAACCCTCTTGCACAGTTGGTGGGAATGTAAATTGTTACAGCCAGTATGGAAGATGGTATGGAGATAAAACCACCATATGACCCAGCAATCCCACTCCCAGGCATATACCNCAAAGAATAAATGCTGGAGAGGGTGTGGAGAAAAGGGAACCCTCTTGCACAGTTGGTGGGAATGTAAATTGATACAGCCAGTATGGAAGATGGTATGGAGATAAAACCACCATATGACCCAGCAATCCCACTCCCAGGCATATACCCTGAGGAAGCCAAAATTGAAAAAGATGTACTCCAATGTTCATTGCAGCACTATTTACAATAGCTAGAACAGGAAAGCAACCTAGATGTCCACTGACAGATGAATGGATAAAGGAGCTGTGTTACATATACACAATGGAATATTACTCAGCCATCAAATGGAATGCATATGAGTCAGGTCTAATGAGGTGGATGAACCTAGAGCCTATTATACAGAGTGAAGTAAGTCAGAAAAAAAAAATACCATATATTAACGCATATATATGGAGTCTAGAAAGATGGTCCTGATGAAATTATTTGCAGAGCAGCAATGGAGACACATTCTGTCAGAACTCTACACCATGACCCGTCCATCTTGGGTGGCCCCACACGGCATGGCTTAGTATCATTGAGGTCTGACAGAATGTGGTCCACTGGAGAAAGGAATGGCAAACTACTTCAGTATTCCTGCCTTGAGAACCCCATGAACAGTATGAAAAGGCAAAAAGATAGGATACTGAAAGAGGGACTCCCCAGGTCAGTAGGTGTCCAATATGCTACTAGAGATCAGTGGAAAAATAACTCCAGAAAGAATGAAGGGATGGAGCCAAAGCAAAAACAACACCCAGTTGTGGATGTGACTATTGATGCTGTAAAGAGCAATATTGCATAGGAACCTGGAATGTTAGGTCCATGAATCAAGGCAAATTGGAAGTGGTCAAACAAGAGATGGCAAGAGTGAACGTCAACATTCCAGGAATCAGAGAACTAAAATGGACTGGAATGGGTGAATTTAACTCAGATGACCATTNATCAGTAAAGCTGAAGAAGCTGAAGTTGAATGATTCTATGAAGACTTACAAGACCTTTTAGAACTAACACCCCTCAAAAGATGTCCTTTTCATTTCATTCTAGGGCACTGGAATGCAAAAGTAGGAAGTCAAGAAACACCTGGAGCAACAGGCAAATTTGTCCTTGGAGTACAGAATGAAGCAGGGCAAAGGCTCATAGTGTTTTGCGAAGAGAACGCACTGGTCATAGCAAACACCCTCTTCCAATATCACAAGAGAAGACTCTATACATGGACATCATCAGATGGTCAACACCAAAATCAGATTAATTATATTCTTTGCAACCAAAGATGGAGAAGCTCTATACAGTCAGCAAAAACAAGATTGGGAGCTGACTATGGCTCAGATCATGAATTCCTTATTGCCAAATTCAGACTTAAATTGAAGAAAGTAGGGAAAACCACTAGACCATTCAGGTATGACCTAAATCACATCCCTTACAATTATACAGTAGAAGTGATAAATAGATTCAAGGGATTAGATCTGACAGAGTACCTGATGAACTAAGGATGGAGGTTTGTGACATTGTACAGGAGAAAGGGATGAAGACCATCTCCAAGAAAAAGAAATGCAAGAAAACAAAATGGTTGTCTGAGGAGGCCTTACAAATAGCCAAGAAAAGAAGGGGAGTAAAAAGCAAAGGAGAAAAGGAAAGATATACCCATTTAAATGCAGAGTTCCAAAGAATAGCATGGAGAAATAAGAAAGCCTCTCTTCCCTAACTCAGAATAGAGGGACCATACCCCAGATCAGGGAGACAGATGAGAGAGCCTTTCATCAATCTCAAAATAAAGCTTTATTTCTCAAAAGCCAGTGCCATAGGGTTTGCTTCTATCCATATTGGGCAGCCAGCCCTTGTTTGGTAACATTAACTACTTTTCTCTCTTTCCACTTTATCGCTACTTCAAAATCTTATAAGGAAAAAATATCTCTTTCACTCGTGAGAATAAATCTGTGACTAACTTCTAAACACTCCAGTGGTTTTGAGTCTCCTCTGCCTCTAGTATTTGACCTTTAACAGCCTCTCTGCAGATTTTCCCCAAGTCTCCTTCTAAGGTGGTGTGCTGGGGAATGGTGCCCAATGTGGAGCCTAGTGTGTGCTGAGTAAACACAGGGGACAGAGGAGGAGACAGAAGCCAAGAGGGATTGACATAGTTCCTGTGGGAAGAGTGAGAGCTGGGGGAAATCTTGTGCTCAGTTGCTCAGGTGTGTCCAAGTCTTTGTGACTCCATGGACTGTAGCCCACCAGGCTCCTATGTCTATGGAGTTTTCCAGGCAAGAATACTGGAATGGGTTACCATTTCCTTCTCCAGTGGATCTTCTTGATTCAGGGATTTTTTGTGTCTCCTGCCTTGGCAGGCAGATTTTTTAGCACTGTGCTGTGCTTAGTTGTGTCCGACTCTGTGCAACCCAAGAACTGTAGCCTGTCTGGCTCCTCTGCCCTTGGGATTCTCTAAGCAAGAATACTGAAGTGGGTTGCCATATCCTTCTCCAGGGAGTCTTCCCAACCCAGGGATCAAACCCAGGTCTCCTGCATTGCAGGCAGATTCTTTACTGTCTGAGCTACCAGGGAAGACTTCTTTATCACTAGTGCCACCTGAAACAAATGTGATTTTGGGTGAATGTAGTCAGTAGATCTTAGTCATAAAGATCAGAGGTCTTCTAACCATAGGTTCTTCAGAAGAGCCATTGTCAGGACTCCCAGTCTTATCTGTAGGATGATCTAACTGGAGTCAAACTTTGTTCTAAAGACTGGCCTGAGGCAAGCAGCAGGGCTTCTAATACAAGGGCTTCATGGACATTCAGGGAATTATTTTTCCTCCCTGAGTCCCAAAACTGTCTCAGGAAAGGCAAAGGGGAGGCAGCCGTATTTGCCTCCTATGAAGGAGCAGTTGAACCCTTAGTGTACAGTCTACCATGGCCAGGCTGAACCAAGGGACTTAGGTTGAACTGAGTCTATGCCTGGGGTAGTGGCAAGCTGAAGTAGGACAAAAAATTTATGCATTCTTGAAAGCTGTGTTTAAGAAAAAGTACACTATACAGATAAAAAAATTAAGTAAAAAACTGAATATTTATTTAGAAAGAATAAAGAAATCAAGACAAATTACAAACAGAAAGAAGCTGAAAATACCATATAATATAGAAATTATAGAAAAACAATAATTTACTTTTTATTAATTAACTTTCAGTTCAGTTTAGTTCAGTTCAGTCACTCAGACCTGTCCAACTCTTTGCGACCCCAAGAATTGCAACATGCCAGGCCTCCCTGTCCATCACCAACTCCCAGAGTTCACTCAAACTCATGTCCATCAAGTCCGTGATGCCATCCAGCCATCTCATCCTCTGCCGTCCCTTTCTCCTCCTGCCCCCAATCCCTCCCAACATCAGAGTCTTTTCCAATGAGTCAACTCTTCCCATGAGGTGGCCAAAGTACTGGAGTTTCAGCTTTAACATCATTCCTTCCAAAGAACACCCAGGGTTGATCTCCTTTAGAATGGACTGGTTGGATCTCCTTGCAGTCCAAGGGACTCTCAAGAGTCTTCTCCACCACAGTTGAAAAGCATTAATTCTTCGGCACTCAGCTTTCTTCATAGTCCAACTCTCACATCCATATATGACCGTTGGAAAAACCATAGCCTTGACTAGACGGACCTTTTTTGGCAAAGTAATGTTTCTGCTTTTCAATATGCTATCTAGGTTGGTCATAACTTTTCTTTCAAGGAGTAAGTGTCTCTTAATTTCATGGCTGCTGTCACCATCTGCAGTGATAGTAACTTTATGGCATATCTAAACATGTTGCTATTTCTTTATTTTGATGGATAATCCTACTCATGCAAAAATGCAGCAATTCTGTAATATCTTTTAGAAATTATAGAAAAGTAAATTGATATTTCTTAACATGATAGATCAAATTTTTATTATGAGTAATATAGTTATTTAGGATCTATTATTATTATTGATAATATCCTTTAATTTGAAAACGAGTTTTTAGTAATTAATTTCTGTTTAGATTTTAATGATAAGTTTAAAAATTCCTTTTTGTTGTATTTGGATTTTGATACACCAACAATTTTGAAAGAAACAAAATTATTCCAAAACTGAAATTATATGAGTAATCTAAATTAATTTTAAATATTTAAATATGTTATATTAAACTATATGCTTTAATAATAAAATTATCATTATACTATATATTATTATTTGTTGTGAACATACATAAAAATTTTATCACTGAAATACTCATTTCTTCAAGCTATTAAGGTAATCTAGTTTGATATTCTAACATTAAAATTGAAACTGACAATTTGAAATTTAATCAGGACAAGATGTACCGGCACACTAAGCTGTGCTGTGGTTCAATATAGGAGGATAAACAAAGCATAGGAGTTCACTTACAAATGTACATATCTGTGATACTGTTACATATTTATCCCCTACAAACTGAGATATTATGATATATTCTGTTTCATGTGATTCTTACAAAATAATAAAAGTATATGGTTCATGAATAATTATTTGTATAACCTTATCAAGTGTATTCTGGACAGAAGAAAACTATTTTTTCTAGGCATAAAGGATCACTGAACTCTCTAAGTAAAAGTTTATATTGCTAATAACTGGGCTTCCCTGGTGGCTCAGATGGTAAAGAATTTGCCTGCAATGCGGGAGACCTGGGTTCAGTCCCTGGGTTGGAAAGATCCTCTGGAGAAGAAAATGACAAGCCACTCCAGTATTCTTGCTTGGAGAATCCCATGAATAGAGAAGTCTATGGGGTCTGAAAGAGTCAGACATGACTGAGCAACTAACACATTTTCACCGCTAATAATCAGAGTAACTTTCCATAGTTTTAGTTTTATACATTTCAAAACTTGTATTTCCTCTTTTACTCAAAAACTTCAAATTCTTGACATCATAAGATACCTTCACATAGTGATATGACCTCTCACCTTTCATCCTAGGTTCATAACAGTTGACACATTCTTGAAAGAGATTATTAGGTTAGGGTGGCTAATAATAACCTAAATACATGGGGAAATAGCTGTTATTGAGTAACATACAAATAATCCATCGAACTCAAAGTGAATATTTCTTGAGCTCAATATTATCTTAGCCTCATGTTAAAGTTGCCCATAGTTTTGCTCAGTGCCAAGTGCAAGTAGGGGCAAGGAAGGGTGGAAAGAAGTTTAAATCAGTTGAAATTAAATTGTCACATTTTGCAAATTTTCTAAATACATATAGTTATGCTTGAATCTCTTTCTTGGAAAAAGCTCATGCATTGATTCTTCATTCATTTCATGGAAGACTTAGCATTGGCAGCAGACACTGAAGTACCTGTTTATGAGACACTAAAACAGCAAAGATGTGGGGATGAAGTCAGGGTTTGTACTAAGTAGAGGGAATATGAACTTTCTCTGATTTGCTATCCCACAGAATTAGACAATTAACTATTCATGGTCAGATCCTGTGCTGGCCTTTGGGATGACAGAAAGACAGCACCACACTCCTACCATCAGATGACATTTCAAATTTCTCTCATACAAATAAATCGAAAAACTAGTCTTTTAAAGAATTGGAGTATTTTGTTTAAAACCTTTTTGTTATTGCTATTAAAGAGATAGGCAACCTTAGCAATTTCAGGTCTAAGGTTGTAATTGTTGTTGTTCAGTTGCCAAGAGTTATCTGACTCTTTGCAGCCCTGTGGACTCTAGTCCCCCAGGCTCCTCTGTCCCTGGGATTTCCCAGGCAAGCATACTCGAGTGGGTTGCAATTTCCTCCTCCAGGGGATTTTCCCAGATCAGGGATAGCATTGTGTCTCCTGCATTTGACAAGTCACTTAGAATCTCTCAGTTTAGTTTCTTTTTTTTTTTTTTTTAATGAATCATCTTTAACTTTCAGTAGTTTGGGGAAGTTTATTTGAATTAGTGAATATAAAGCAATTAGCTTATTCATAAGATCTTCACTCTCTCTTTAGCAGTTGACCTTCTTACAGGCACCCACCCAAAATTAAAACATTTAAATCACCTAAAGATTTTGCTTATGTCATAATGAAAATGAAACATCAAAGTTACCTTGAGATAATTTTAATATTTTATTTTATTTCCCCTGACTTGTCATATTCACTAAGTTATTACTTTCTCATACTGGCCTTACAGCAAGTCGAATCAAAACTTTGCCTCTGCAAAATATCTCCTAGACTCTGGATTAGGTCAGGGAGAGTTGGAATGGATATCAACCCATCAGAATGCCACAAAGTAAATGTTTCTTTGTGGGGCTTTGCAGACACACCCCTTGTGTTGACTCCCAGCTCTACCACTAGCTGTGTGATTTTTTTTCTTTTAATTTTTATTTTTACTTTATTTTGCTTTACAATACTGTATTGGTTTTGCCATACATTGAAATGAATCCATCACGGGTGTACATGAGTTTCCAGTCCTGAATACCTAGCTGTGTGATTTGAGGATAATTGCTCACATTCTTAGATTCAAAGTTTCATCTATGGTGTATGCATGTGCACGCTAAGTTGCTTCAGTCATGTCTGACTCTTTGGGACCCAATGGCCTGTAGTCCATCAGGCTTCTCTGTCCATGGGATTCTCCAGGCAAGAATACTGGAGTGGGTTGCCATGCCCTCCTCCAGGGCATCTTCCCAACCTGCATCTCTTTACATCTCTTGTATTGGCAGGTGGGTTCTTTACCACCTGGGAAACCTATATAGAAGGGATTGTAATAATAGTAACTACTTTGGGAGTTTGAAAGAATATAAGTAGTTAACACACTCGAAACTAATCAATAATGGTTGGACTATAATAAATACTCGATAAATATAAATTCTTGTCTTTTGAGAATACTGAGGACTTCCCATTTTTTCATGCTCTTATAAGAGTGAAGACTAGCTTTCTTAGTTGTTTTCCTGAAACCTCTCTTCCGCATACAGAGACATATAGCACTCTCTCCTCGTGAACAAGGTGGCCCATGCAACTACATGGTGCTAAGCTCCCCTCATAGGTCCTGATGATGTTTCACTTAATGTCAGGTTAGAGATTAAATTCAAGACTGCAAATAATTTTTACCTTTGAGATCACCGCTGAACAATTGGATGGATGGCCAAGACTGCAGTTTTATATAGCTTCCAAAGACATGTCCCAATTCCCTGGGGAAGAAGTCTATGATAGATCAAAAATACCTGCCATGAGTGGAAGAGGAGGGAAGGGTTAAGTATTTTCCATCTATGACCTTGTCCATGATAGGGGATGAGAGACAATACTTAAAATTTTACAGTTTGAAAAAGATCCTCAACTATTTTCTATATTAAATTATATTTGCTAGACTATGGAACCCAGTTTAGCCTTCCATAGGGGCTCCAGGGACAGGCATATAGAGACAGAAAGCAAGGAACCATCCACCCAAGAGCAACGANCTCTCTCTCTCTCTCTAAATCAATCGCAATCGCCAACGCCGTTTCTCCTTTGGGTTTCCCTGGATCCTGCGGGGGCTGGACCCCGGCCCCTGGGTAGGGAAGATCCTCTGGAAAAGGAAATGGCAACCCACTCCAGTACCCTTGCCTGGAAAATCCCATGGCTGGAAGAGCCTGGCAAGCTACAGTCCATGGGGTCTCAAAGAGTTGGACATGACTGAGTGACTTCACTTTAAGACAAGAATGGACTAATAGGTGAGAGGAAACAAATGGTGAAGGGACAAGAGGTGCCTTCAGAGAACAGGTGGAGCAGAAGTAGCCAGGTGAACAGGATGGACATGAGAGAGGCTGGGGTCAGAATGTGAGCTACCTGAATTATTTACTGCTCAGTCGCTCAGTTGTGTCTGAATCTTTGCAGCCCCGTGGGCTGCAGAATGCCAGGTTTCCCTGTTCTTCACCATCTTCCAGAGCTTGCTCAAACTCATGTCCATTGTGCTGGTGATGCCATCCAACCATCTTATCTGAACAGTTGACTTTTAAAGCTGAGTTCTTATGAGATTTTGTGGTTGAAATCGTGTCCCCACAAATTCACATGCAGAATGTGACTGTATTTGGACACAGGGTCTACAGAGTGGGCCCTAATCTAGTAGGACCAGTGTCCTTATAAGGNTCTTATGAGATTTTGTGGTTGAAATCGTGTCCCCACAAATTCACATGCAGAATGTGACTGTATTTGGACACAGGGTCTACAGAGTGGGCCCTAATCTAGTAGGACCAGTGTCCTTATAAGGGGAGGTTAGGATACAGGGGGACAACCACGTGAGGACAGAGTGAGAGGGTGGCCGTCTGCAAGCCAAGGAGAGAGGCCTCAGAAGAAGTCTAAACTGTTAGCACCTTGATCTTAAACTTCTAGCCTAAACAACTGTGACAAAATCGATTTCTGCTCTTTAAGCCACACAGACTGTGGTTCTTTTGTTATGGAAGCTCTAGTAAACTAATCAAAAGGTGGTCATCATGCCCAGTGGGTGGCTCTGAGTGTGTGGATCAACCGTAAAGGTCATGGGAAATGAAAAGATCAAAAGGCTGATGCGACTTGATCAACTAGGCACATGGTGTTAACATCATTCAGGACAATTGGTTACACTTTGGATGAAGAGAAAAATAACCATAGTCTTAAAGTGTTTAAAGGGGGCAGATTTGACCAGGCGGTCAGAAGATAACAGCAGTATAAAAAGAGAGAAGGTAATGTAGCCAAGCTTTAAGAGCCTCAAAGGAGCTGTGCTTTATGAGTCAAATCAGAAAAGTAACATATATATTGCCACGAATGAAACCAAAGTTAACTACTATACTTCTCTCCCTCACCCTGAACAGGTATAATGAATGCTGAGAAGTTGATGTATATCCTTTCACACGTTTCTCCTCAGAATAGAATTTTTTCAAGAAAGTAAAAGGGTATTCATTTATTCTTTCAGTGAAGATATGGTAAATCCATATTCATGAAAATAAAATAACCAGATGTATTAGAAATAAAACATCAGGAATGAGTCAACAAAATTTTTAAAATCCATCAAGATTTTATATGTTGAAATGATCAGACATAGCCAAAAAAACAATTATGCCTACCATGTCTAAAGTTACAAGAGAAAATCTTTTAAAATATGCAGGAAACAGTTTTATCTATTAAAACTAACAAAACAGATATGAAAAATAATCAAATAAAACTTCAAGAACTAAAAATACAAAAGTTGAAATTAATATGGTGAAAGAAAGCGAAGTCACTCAGTCGTGTCTGACTCTTTGTAACCCCATGGACTGCAGCGTACCAGGCTCCTCTGTTCATGGGATTTTCCAGGCAATAGTACTGGAGTGGATTGCAATTTCCTTCTCCAGGGGATCTTCCCAACCCAGGGATTGAACCCAGGTCTCCCACATTGTAGACAGACACTTTACCGTCTGAGCCACCAGGGTGACTTTAATACTGATAACTGAAGAGATAACTAGTCAGTAGGAAACAGATGAGAAGAAATCTATAAAATATGACTTAGTTTTTTTTAAGTTAGAAGATACAGAAGATAGGGCAAGACATTTAGAGAATAAGATTAAGAAATTCTAACATACTTGATCACATCTGAAAGGGAAAAAAAACAAAAGCAATTATTTCAAGACTAATTGATTCCATTTTCTCCCCAGAATTGATACAAGTTACAAACTCATAGATTCAAGCACCTATATACATCAAAACAAAATTGCAGAACACTAAAAACAGAAGAGTTAACTCATTGGAAAAGACTCTGATGCTGGGAGGGATTGGGGGCAGGAGGAGAAGGGGATGACAGAGAATGAAATGGCTGGATGGCATCACTGACTCGATGGACGTGAGTCTGAGTGAACTCTGGGAGTTGGTGATGGACAGGGAGGCCTAGCATGCTACAATTCATGGGGTCGCAAAGAGTCGGACACGACTGAGCAACTGAACTGAACTGAAAAACAGAAAATCCTAAACACTGCCCCAAAAGGACAAATTACTTTCAAAAGAGTGACAATCACACCAACAGGTAGTAGAAGTAACTGCAGTTAGAAAGCACTGGAATGGCATCTTGAGTGAGCTGAAAGAAAATTACTGCCATCTAGAATTCTATGCCAACAAAAATATCCTTTAATACTATAAGAAAAATTTCCAGAAAAAGTTAGAGAGCTTGCAAATAGCAGACCTGCAAATAAGAGGGAAAATTCCCAAATGCAAGAAGGAATAAATAGCAAAGAAAGTGGTCAATATGTGGGTGATTCTTAGTAATGGTTAACTGAATATATCTTGTGAGATTTAAAAAATACAAGTCTTAAAAACCAAATCATCCTGCAACTATTGCTGGGGATGTAGATTGGTGCTGCCAGTTTGGAGAATAATATAGGTATTCCTTAGAAAGTGAAAGTGAAGTTGCTCAGTCGAGTCCGACTCTTTGCAACCCCATGGACTGTAGCCTACCAGGCTCCTCTGTCCATGGGATTNTATTATACAGAGTGAAGTAAGCCAGAAAGAAAAACACCAATACAGTATGAAAGTGAAGTCGCTCAGTCGTGTCCGACTCTTTGCAACCCCATGGACTGTAGCCTACCAGGCTCCTCTGTCCATGGGATTTTCCAGGCAATAGTACTGGAGTGGATTGCCATTTCCTTCTCTAGGGGATCTTCCCAACCCAGGGATCGAACCCAGGTCTCTCGCATTGTAGACAGACGCTTTACCGTCTGAGCCATACTAACACCAATACAGTATACTAACACATATATATGGAATTTAGAAAGATGGTATTTGATAACCCTGTATGCGAGACAGCAAAAGAGACACAGATGTATAGAACAGTCTTTTGGACTGTGGGAGAGGGCGAGGGTGGGATGATTTGGGAGAATGGTATTGAAGCATGTATAATATCATATATGAAATGAATCGCCAGTCCAGGTTCTATGTGTGATACTGGATGCTTGGGGCTGGTGCACTGAGATGACCCAGAGGGATGGTATGGGGAGGGAGGAGGTAAGGGGGTTCAGGATGGGGAACACGTGTATACCTGTGGCAGATTCATGTTGATGTATGGCAAACCCAATACAATATTGTAAAGTAATTAACCTCCAATTAAAATAAATAAATTTATATTTAATAAAATACAATCTATTTTAAAAGAAAAAAAAAATACTGGAATGGGTTGCCATGCCCTTCTCCACGGGATCTTCCCGACCCAGAGATCGAACCCAGGACTCCTGCATTACCGGTGGATTCTTTACCATCTGAGCCAGCAGGGAAGCCCATGTGTCTTTATTAAAGAGTGCCAAGTTTTGCTTCAACTCTTTTAAGGGAAGAGCTATATGCCCTTGTGGCTGGTATTTGGCAGAGGCCAGGGTGCAGTATGAACCTTAAATTCAAGGGCACCTGTTCTTTGGCCTGGGAGCCAATGACTTCTGGGCTTCTCAGGTGGCACTAGCGGTAAAGAATTCGCCTGCCAGTGTAGGAGCCATAAAGATGTGGGTTTGACCCAGCACAGTGCTGGCATTTGAATGTATTCAAAGTTGCACTGGGAGTTTGAGACGGACATGTACACATTACTGTATTTAAAATAGATAACCAACAAGGGCCTACTATACAGCACAGGGAACTCCACTCAATATTCTGTAATAACCTAAATGGGGAAATGATTTGAAAAAGAACAGGTACACGGATATGGATAACTGAGTCACCGTGCGGCACCCCTGAAGCTAACACAACACTGGTAATCAACTATGCTCCCATATAAGACAGAATTTTAAAAAATAAACTAGAATTGTGTTGAAAGAATGAAGGGAAGACCACTTTAGTGCCAAGAATCCTAGGGAACCTGTCAAGTGTTAGAATCTGAATTTTTGCTGTCTTTGATCCAAAGGTGTTTTGGTGCACACATATTTCAATTTGGCAAGTTTACTTGCTTTTTGATGTTTTTTCCTATTTCCGTCACACCATTGTGTGCTGGTTTCAGCCAGGTCTTCCTCGTGCCTTCCCTGACTTCCCTGGTGGCTCAGATGGTAAAGTGTCTGCCTACAGTGCAGGAGACCTGGGTTCATCCCTGGGTTGGGAAGATCTCCTGGAGAAGGGAATGGCACCCCACTCTGGTACTCTTGCCTGGAAAATCCCATGGATGGAGGATTCTGGTAGGCTGCAGTCCATGGGGCTGTGAAGAGTCTGACACGACTGAGCGACTTCACTTTCCCTTTTCACTTTCATGCATTGAAGAAGGAAATAGCAACCCACTCCAGTGTTCTTGCCTGGAGAATCCCAGGGACGGGGGAGCCTGGTGGGCTGCCGTCTATGGGATCGCACAGAGTCGGACACGACTGAAGCGACTCAGCAGCAGCACTGTCTTATTTTAGAGCTGTGTCTCCTATTGCCTTGGCCATTCTTTTGTTATTTTAAGTTCTTTTTCACTGTATTTTAAACCGATATATTACTGTCAACTTGAACCAAACTTAACCTCATTTATCTATATTATCTATACCCTGAAGATAAATAACAATAGCCATGATGACAATATTTTGTTTGCACTTCTTGAATATTTACTAGGTATCAGGCAATATTTTAAGTTCTTTACATATGTTGACTCACTTAGTCCTCACAAAAATGCTGTACCCTAGGTAGTATTATCTATCTTTACTTTACAGATGTGGACACAAACATAAACAAGTAAAGGAAGCTGGCTAAGGTCTAACAGAGCTAAGAATAAAATTCAGTCTGGTTGCAAAACCTGTATTCCTAATCATGCTCTATACTACATTCCACAGAAGATAAGAGAGGCCTTACTGATTTGATGTCTATCAAATAGAAGGTTGGTCCAGTAATGACAGCAGGTTCACTCCAGTTGATGTTGATGCTAAAAGGTGATGTTGCTACTACATGCACATTTTCAGGCGGGCCATCTGGAGCTATGAAAATAGAAAAAAATCAGTTACCTTTCTACATTTAAGCTAGTATTTGCCACAATATGATGACAGAAAAGACCGTAAGAAGGATAATGATAATGAATTATAGTTCACAGCATACTAAAAGGTATTGCCAAGTCAAAAGATGTAATTCCTTTAAAAATAATTACTATACATAAAGAACTTCCACATGAGAAATTACTGATCATAAATACATGATTTTTAATCTCAAAACAACATTTTGAAAAGAAAGCATTACTAATTGCTAAAATAAATCTATTTGCATAAATAGTTTTATTTTTAAATAGCCTAATAATGTTGTTTTAAGAAATTGCAGGAATGCATTTGACTATAGAAAAATGCAACTTGTTCAAGTGAATTATATTTAAAATGCATTTTCTTACAAATGTAAATTATATTGGTTTATTGTCTTCACTGAGGGGATAACATAGGAAATAGGTTATACAACTGATCTTACCATTATAAATGTAAATATTTCCTGAATCTATTTTGATTCCAAACATATTCTTTAATTTGTCCTACTTTTAATATTATTGTCTTTTCATCAGGTGTGCAGAACAAGGGATAACATTTTAAGTAATGGATTGCTGAAAACTCTTGTTTAAATTTTAATTTGTGAAATGACTAGGAACTACAAGAGTTTTCAATTTGTTAAGAAGGAATTAGTTACAGTTAGTCTGACATAGACACTGACCTAGAAACACTGCTGTACACACCTCCATCCTAGTATGCCCCTCGTCAATACCAGGGGCATTATATATTGGGAGATGAATATTTCCCAGCACTTGTGATTTTTAAATCCACATAAACAAACATTACTGAATAATGTCATTCCTTGGATCCTGAGGTGTAAAGAAGATAAAATATTCCTTTCCTGAAATAAATTTGTATCAGCAACAAGCTGTATAATCTTGGTCAAACAACAAAACTTCTGGACCTCAGTGTCCTCTTCATATGCAGATTTCAGTGCTTTAAAAAGAGTTACAAGTGATCGAGCACAAAATGTGTGAAAGTAGCCCATTCGTGTCTGGTCCTTTTTGTCAATGAATACAAAATATTATTACAAAGGGCAAAGGAAAGATAAGAACGAATTAGAAATACAAATAATCTGTTATGAGAGGGCAGAGGACACAGTGGTGAGTACAGAAGGGCAGGGAGGCAAGGTAAAGTTGCAGAGACGGGGACTGAAGAAACTTTGAAACATGAGAAAGATTTCAATAATCAGAAGGGCAGGCTCAGGGGCACGTCTTTGCTAAAAGAATCATAAGCAAAGCCACAAAGATGTAAACAACGGGGTCCACAGACAGATAGAATTTTACTTCTGCAGCATGGCTTTCCATGGTAATCTTATGTTTATTATTTTATACACTGAAAAATATTACTCTAGGAAGGGGTCCACACACTTCACCAGCCTGTCGAAGGAACCCACGGTGCAAAAAAATTTCAGAATCCCTATATTCAAAGAATAGAGATATCACAGAGAGACCAGTGTTCAGGAAGGGGTGGGGTAGGGAGCAAGCCAACTAGTCCTTTGGGAACTAAGTTAGTCAGTACTCGATGATTATGTTAAAGGGTTTGAAGTTCACTCTTTAAACAATGGGATGTCACTGAAAGTTTTGAGAAGGAAAGTACTTTTCTAACGACTTAGGAGAAAATCTCAGGCAGCTATGAAAAAGTTAAGTGCTCTGAAGGTTCAGATAGGTTATTTCCAAAATGTCAGGTAAGAGCTGATGGGAGCTGAAAGTAGAAGAGTGACAGTAGGTAGAGAAAGGAGGAGATGAACCCAGAGTCCTGAGAAAATTTAATAAAAAGAACTTAAGGGCTGACTAGCTGTGAGACAGAGGGGGTAGTAAAAAGCTAATTCACGTATTAAAACTGGGGGAGTGCTGATAGAGTTCACAACAGCACCTTCAAGAACAGATGCTAGTTTTGATAGGGATAAGACCTTGGCAGGGGATGCTAAATTTGGATCTGTACTCATTAAGCCTGAGATACTCACGAGGACTGGCAACTGGAAAATGGAGTCTAGAACAAGGGAGATGGGGCCAAGATGAAAAGAGTTTGTTAACAAATTTCAGGTAATTCCTTACAAATTGAGATAGTATCAATATGGCAAGTATATCTGGCTCAGGTGACTCACAGGCTCTGAAGAAAGCCGGAAGGTTTATTTCAACACTAAGTATTTAAGATGCTCATAGTAATGACAATCTTTGGACTATTAATGAGTTCTTGGTACTTAGAACATTTCCAAGAGAAATGGTTTTATGTGTTGTGGAATTTAGGTGCCCAATTCAGCCCGGATTCTTCACCATTGGAGCCACCAGGGAACCTCTCAACTCAGTCCATGAAGTACTTTTTAATAGTAGCATTGACATAATTTAAAGAAGTACTCAGATGTTACTATAGAGGATGTATAATAATATTATGTGGGAAAATGTTTTGCAGATGAAAAACATATCCTTCTACTTGTACCTTTACTGAAATTTGTGCAATATTCTGAACACTGACTCAGAGATGCAATCTATATGATACCTAGGGGAGAGAGCGAGGAAGGGATGCTCCAGGATTCCAAGGTGTGATGAGCTGAAGTGCTAATAATAATGACAGAATACGATACATGATTTCTCTGGTGATTATTGTAGAAGAGATCATGGAATCTCAGCACTTAAACACACGCTGCACATACTGAGATCTTCAGTCATATTCTAACTTTAGGGTCCTAGATTTAGGAACAATGCCTCAAATTGCAGCATAATTCATTTAGATACCTGGACGTAACAAATGATAGCGATGAGAGGGCTCTGCCACCGGGATAACTAATTGCTTTTGGATGCCTCATGGGATAATTCACTCCATATTCAAGAGTGGCAATCCTGGGCTCTCCTAGTGGTCCGGTGGTTGGGAATCCACCTGCCAGTGTTGGGGACACGGGCTCAGCCCCTGCCCCAGGAGGATCTCACATTCTGCAGAGCCACTGGGCTAACGCGCCACGGCTACTGAGCCCACACGTGGCAGCTGCTGAGCTCACGTGCTGCAACTACTGAAGCCTGGACACTGAGAGCCCATGCTGGCGCTCGGCACCCAGAGGAGCCGCCAGCCAGCAGCCCATGCAACAGATCAGGGGGGCTTTGGTCCGCCATAACTGGACAGAGTCCGTGTATAGCCACAGAGAATGTGTGTATAGCCACACGGCACAGCCAAAAAATAAATACATGTTTAGAAAAAAAGAGTGGCCGCTTCTTTCCTTCCTGGATATTGCTTAGAAATGTCATACCCACCTTAACAAGCAGTAGCTGAACAAATAGTAGCTCTGAATCTCCGTATTTACCTGTTAAGTGAGGAGTGGACAGGCTTCAGGATCAGGTACTCCATTACTCATCATCATTATATATTTTCCTCATGGAGAAACCTGCTTTGAAAAGTGGGTTTCAAAGGCCTAACTCCTGCCTTTGACTCTAAAATAGGATGGGTCAGAAAATAAGTAAAACTTTATGAAGGTATTTATTAATTAATAATTAATATCTTAATTATTTACCCTTTATTACTGTTTTCCTCAGACCTGCCCTCTAGTTCTGTAAGAACCATTGTGGAAAAGAAGAATATTATGACAGGTTGCATATTTTAAGTGGTATGAGACTGGAAGATATTTTAGCCTACCTTTTATATTTCTGCTCAAACGTTCTGTTGGTTTTTAGGTGAAATTTATGTATTTATTGAAACAATAAATATTTATCACACATCTTCTACATGCCAAGGATGAGGAGGACACCAAGCCTACAGAAGTGATCAGGATAGTTGTAGACCTAACATTTAGAGCTTCTAGTACTGAACATCTATACTGAAGGCCTTTTCATACTGTTGATGGGGTTCTCAAGGCAAGAATGCTGGAGTGGTTTGCCATTCCCTTCTCCAGTGGACCACATTTTGTCAGAACTCTCCACCATGACCTGTCCTTCTCGGGTAGCCCCACACGGCATGGCTCACAGTTTCATTGAGTTAGATGAGGCTGTGCTCCATGTGCCCAGTTTGATTGATTTTCTGTCATTGTGGTTTTCAGTCTGTCTGCCCTCTGATGGATAAGAGGCTTAGGGAAGCTTCCTGTTGTGAGACACTGACTATGAGGGAAACTTGGATCTTGGTCTGATGAGCAGGGCCATGCTCAGTAAATCTTTAACCCAGTTTTCTGTTGAGGGGTGGGGCTGTATCTCCTCCCTGTTGTTTGACCTGAGAACAGACTATGGTGGGATAATGAAGATAATGGGGACCTCCTTCAAAACGTCGAGTTGTGTTCAGTGCCCCTGACCCTGCCACAGGCCACTATCAACCCACGCCTCTGCCGGAGAATTCTGGACACTCACAGGCAAGGCTGGGTCAGTCTCCTCTGAGGCCACTGCTGCCTTCTCCTGGGTCCGGTGTGCACAAGGTCTTGTTTGTGCCCACCAAGAGTCTGTTTCCCCTGTCCTTTGTAAGTTCTGTAATCAAATCCCACTGACCTCCACAGTCAACTTCCCTGAGCGTTCTCAGTCCCTTTGCCAGATTCCCAGGTTGGGAAATCTGTTGTGGGTCCTAGAACTTTCTCAGTGTGAAAATTTATTTGGTATAATTGTTCTGCAATTTGCAGGTCAACCAACTCAGTGAAACTTTAACAGTGTGAGAATTTATTTTGTATAATTGTTCTGCAGTTTTTGCCTCATCTAACTCAATGAAATAGGAGTCATGCTGTGTGGGGCCACCCAAGATGGGTGGGTCATGGTGGAGAGTTTTGACAAAACGTGGTCCACTGGAGAAGGGAATGACTAACCACTTCAGTATTCTTGCCTTGAGAATTCCAAGAACAGTACGAAAAGGCAAAAAGAAATAACACTGAAAGATGAATTCCCACGTCAGTAGGTGCTCAGTGTGCTACTAGAGAAGAGTGGAGAAATATCTCCAGAAAGAATGAAAACACAGAGCCAAAGTGAAAACAACACCCAGTTGTGGATGTGACTGGTGATGGAAGTAAAATCCAATGCTGTACGAAAAAAGCAAATTGGAAGTGGTCAAACAAAAGACAGCAAGAATGAACAACAACATTTTAGGAATCAATGAACTAAAACAGACTGGAATGGGTGGCTTTAATTCAGATTACCATTATATCCACTACTGTGGACAAGAATCCCTTAGAAGAAATGGAGTAGCCCTCATAGTCAACACAAGTCTGAGATGCAGTACTTGGTGCTGTCTCAAAACTGACAGAATGATCCTTGTTCATTTCTGAGGAAAACTATTCAATATCCTAGTAATTCAAGTCTATGGCCCAACCACTAATCCTGAAGAAGCTGAAGTTGAACGGTTCTATGAAGGCCTGCAAGACCTTCTAGAACTAACACCCAAAAAAGATGTCCTTCCATCATAGGGGACTGGAATGCAAAAGTAGAAAGTCAAGAGATACCTGGAGCAACAAGCAAGTTTGGCCTTGGAGTACAGAATGAAGCAGGGCAAAGGCTAACAGAGTTTTGCCAAGAGAACATACCGGTCATAGCAAACACCCTCTTCCAACACCACAAGAGTTGACTCTACAAATGGACATCACCAGATGGTCAACATGAAAATCAGATTGATTATATTCTTTGCAGCCTTAGATGGAGAAGCTCTATACAGTCAGCAAATATAAGACCAGGAGCTGACTGTGGCTCACATCATGAACTCCTTATTACCAATCAGACTTCAATTGAAGAAAGTAGGGAAAACCAGTAGACCATTCAGGTATGACCTAAATCAAATCCTTTACGTGGAAGTGACAGATACAATGGAAGTGACAAATAGATTCAGGGTATTAGATCTGATAGAGTGCCTGAAGAACTATGGATGGAGGTTCATGACATTGTTCAGGAAGCAGTGATCAAGACCATCCCCAAGAAAAAAAAATGCAAAAAGGCAAAATGGTATACTGACAAGGTATACCAAACAGCTGAGAAAAGAAAAGCTAAAAGCAAAGGAGAAAAGGAAAGATATACCCATCTGAATGCAGAGTTCCAAAGAATAGTAAGGAGATAAGAAAGCCTTCTTCAGTGATCAATGCAAAGAAACAGAGGAAAACAACAGAATGAGAAAGACTAGAGATCTCTTCAAGAAAATTAGAGATACCAGGGAACATTTCATGCAAAGATGGGCTCGATAAAGGACAGAAATGGTATGGACCTAGCAGATGCAGAAGAGATTAAGAAGAGGTGGCAAGAACACACAGAAGAACTGTACAAAAAAGATCTTCACGAACCAGATAACCATGATGGTGTGATCACTCACCTAGAGCCAGACATCCTGGCATGTAAAGTCAAGTGGGCCTTAGAAAGCATCACTACGAACAAATACAGTGAAGGTGATGGAATTCCAGCTGAGCTATTTCAAATCCTAAAAGATGATACTGTGAAAGTACTGCACTCAGTATGCCAGGAAATTTGGAAAACTCAGTAGTGGCCACCAGACTGGAAAGAGTCAGTTTTCATTCCAATCCCAAAGAAAGACAATGCCAAAAAATGTTCAAACAATTGCACTCATCTCACACACTAGCAAAATACGCTCAAAATTCCCGAAGCTTCAACAGTACGTGAACCGAGAACTTACAGATTTTCAAGCTGGATTTAGAAAGGGCAGAGGAACCAGAGATCAAATTGCCAACATCCATTGGATCATGAAAAAAGTAAGAAAATTCCAGAAAAACACCTACTTCTGCTTTATTGACTACACAAAGCCTTTGACTGTGTGGATCACAACTGTGGAAAGTTCTTCAATACATGGGAATACCAGACCACCTGACCTGCCTTGTGAGAAATCTCTATGCAGGTCAAGAAACAACAGTTAGAACTGGACATGGAACAATGGACTGGTTCCAAATAGGGAAAGGAGTATGTCAAGGCTGTATATTGTCACCCTGCTTATTTAACTTAAATTCAGAGTACATCGTGGGAAATGCCAGGCTGGATAAAGCACAAGCTGGAATCAAGATTTCCAGGAGAAATACCAATAACCTCAGATACGAAAATGACACCACCCTTATGGCAGAAAGCAAAAAAGAACTGAAGAGCCTGTTGATGATGGTGAAAGAAGAAGAGTGAAAACATTGGCCTAAAACTCAACATTCAAAAAACTAAGATCAGGGGCTCTGTATCAACCTAGAGGGGTGGGATAGGGAGGGAGATGAGAGGGAGGTTCAAGAGGGAGGGGATATATGTATACCTATGGCTGATTCATATTGAGGTTTGACAGAAAACAACAAAATTCTATAAAGCAATTATCCTTCACTTAAAAAATAAATTTAAAAAAGGTAACATCACACACACACAAGAGAAACTAAGATCATGGCATCCAGTCTTATCACTTCATGGCAAATAGATGGGGAAACAGTAGAAACAGTGACAGACTTTATTTTGGGGGGCTCCAAAATCACTGCAGTTGGTGACTGCAGCCATGAAATTAAAAGAAGTTCACTCCTTGGAAGAAAAGTTATGACCAACCTAGACAGCATATTAAAAAGCAGAAACAACTTTGCCAACAAAGGTCCATCTAGTCAAAGCTATGGAGGTTTTTCCAGTAGTCATATATGGATGTGAGAGTTGGACAGTAAAGAAAGCTGAGCACCAAAGAATTGATGCTTTTGAACTGTGATGTTGGAGAAGACTCTTGAGAGTCCCTTGGGCTGCAAGGAGATCCAACCACTCCATCCTAAAGGAGATCAGTCCTGAATATACACTGGAAGGATTGTGCTGAAGCTTAAGCTCCAATACTTTGGCTACCTGATGCAAAGAGCTGACTCATGAAAAGACTCTGATGCTGGGAAAGATTGAAGGCGGGAGGAGAAGGGGATGAAAGAGGATAAGATGGTTGGATGGCATCACCGACTCAATAGACATGGGTTTGGGTGAACTCCGGGACTTGGTGATGGACAGGGAGGCCTGGCGCGCTGCAGTTCACGGGGTCACAAAGACTCGGAGACAACTGAGTGACTGAACTGAGCTGATACTCAGTTTTGAGGTCTGAGTTAGTGGGAAAAAACCAAAGTTACGAAGATCACGGGACCTAATGAGACCTCTGTTTCAGGAGAGGGAGAAAAATAATACATATTACAAAAATTTAAATATATAACAAATAAATTATTAACTGTTGGGAAATATGTATGCACCATGTATATAGTATGATATGTACCATGACAAAAAAATGAATCAGGATAATTGGAGTGGGAAGGTGGATAGGAATCACTATTTTAAAAAATATGGCGGTCAGGCAATGCCTGTCTAAACTAGTGACATTCAAGCAAAGATGTGAAGGAGGTGAAGGAGCATGGGGATATTTGGAGAAAGTGCCACAGGGAGGAGAATGGCCACTGCACAGTCTCTGAGACAGGACTGTGCCTGGTGTGTTCTAGAAAAACAGGTTCCAGGGAGGCTGGAGCCAAGCAAATCAGAATGAGAGTCAGAAGAAATGGGGCCAGATTGTTCAGGGTCTTTAATGCCATGGCTAAAGTCTCTGTAAGAACTGCCTTCATAGACAAGAAAGACAAGAGCCATAGTTTCATAAACTAGCATCATGAACTGGAAGAAGCCTCTATAGGTTTTGATGTTCGATAGCCACTCCTACCAGGATGATGGACAAAAAGTCATTATATCAAGAGGACAGATTATCTCCAGAAATCTGATTCCTACAGCTTTACAACATATATCAACTCAGTGACTGTCAGGACTGTGGTTAAATCTCACTCATTGTAGCAGACAGGCAAGGTGGTACATTACTGTTGCCCTAAAAACACGGACAGTTTACTGAAAATGCCCTGTGATGAGAAAGTTGATGAAGGTTTTTTCTGTGATTAAGTTGATGGTAGCAGGTTTTTAGAAATATTTTCAGGAAATTTTTCTATGTCTGTGTCGTCTTTGCTCTGCACTTTAGATCTCTGAGGTCTCAAATGAGAACAGATCCAAAACATTTCCCAAGAAACTTACTGCTAGTCTTGCAAGTGTGTCTGTAGACCAGCTCAGAAAACAGTGTGATGCCTTACTTCAGCTTCTCGTCTTTCATAGTAAAATGCCAACCCTGTATCCATTCTTTAATACCAGCAATCAAAGCCCTCATCAGGGAGTGTCTGCCACCCCAAGCAGAGCTGAGAGGAAAATGACATTCAGAGATCATTCATGGAACACACTACTTGAACTACGAAATATTTGAAGTTCTGTACACAAATCAATCATTATAGAAAGGTAAGGCATTTATCCCCCTTGCTGAACTGTGCTTTAATTCTTGAACATGCCTAAAGTCTTTCTTTTTTTTTTTAAGAAATAATCACTGTTAATAATATTTGCATTTTCAGCAAACGATGACATTTCCTATTTTGTTACATAAGTGTTCCCTATGTTAAATCTTTTGTGAAATATTTCTCTTAGAACATATTATGTTAATCTATATTCTTGAAGAATTACAATATGATGGGGAAAGACCTGAATTTGAAATTTAAAAAATATACCTATCTAAACTTAAATATGAATATACTACATGCATGTAGTATATTACTGAATATATATTTCATCTGTGTAGAGCACTGAAAGATAAACATTTGATTAATTCATGGGTATTTTAAGAGAAATATTTAGACCACCAAAATGCTCAAAGTATATTATAGAAGAGCATCTAATTATTTTAATGTTGTACAAATATTATAGTGTACTTTTAAGCAAATAACATTTTCAAGTTTCTTTTAGACAATTTTCTCTTGGAACTTATCAAAATCCTAAAAATGCATAATAAAATAATTCAGTATTATTTTTCTCTTCTATTCCAGTGTGTAATAAACTATTATTAGAGTTACATAATACAAAATTATGGGGGAATACAGAATTATCATTATGAATGTCAACTACCAAAATAAAGGCAACTGAAAGCGATAAAGGTATGGGGAGTTGAAAATATGCCAGTTTAAAAGCTTAGTAATATATAAGCATCTTTGGGAGACTTTGTTTGTCTCCCCATAAACTGTCACATTCTGATTTAGGATTGTTTGTGAAATGAATCTAGTCAGTAATGGGCCAAGATATCACTATACCCTTTCTCTTATAAATCACAGCAATTTACTCAGTAGGAATGATCTATCCTTATTCTCTCATTCCCCATAATCCAATCACTTCCTCTCATAAGCACTTTCCCCCTGGTTTTCACAATAATGCATTTTCTGTAACTAACAACCATCATTTCCTGATTATCATGCTTCTATCCTTGCACAGGAATGTGGGTCCTCTCTGGGTCAGGGTCACCTTTCCCATCCATCTGTGTCCCCATGTTAAGTGTGTTAGCTGAAAGGGGAGTCTGGATACACCATCATTTTGCCTAGTTTGTATAAAAGTTCGAGTGCCCCCAAGTCTATGCCACTTTGATCAAGAAACATCAAGTTTTGGTGTGTCTAATACTGTGCTTTCAGAATAAGCACATTCAAAGGCTTATTAGTAACTTTGCCTACAGCAGATCCCTGTAAATTTAATGATAAAAATGTTGTAGAAAATTCTCTATGGTTCTAAATGCATGCTGCAGTGACCTTCCTAAAGAATAAACATAAATAAATTAATGACAGCAGCTCACAAGACAAAAAATCTTGAGTTCCATACACATTATGATTCAAACTACCCACACATCTATTTGAGTTTAACTTCAATTTAAGTTTATTTAAAGGTCCTTCACTCCAGGGTATTTTAGTTTCAGGACTTGGTACACTGGACCACCAGAGTCCTAGCTGCTATCATCACTATATGAAGGACTCCCATTCTTTCTTAGCTTATACAAGTATTAACAGCCTCTAAGACTGTAAGTGGCCATGCCTGAAAGAATTTGCTTTTAAGTTTTACATGCCTCTCAGGTCTAAGGGGAATCTCACTGGCTGGGTGGTTTGGGTGGATTCCTTACATCTTAAACAACTCAGGGCATCAAGAGCCCTGAAAAAGTTCAGCAATGAAATTGACCACATTGATGTGGGCCAAGAGCATCTCAGGACATATCCCACCGGTTACAATACTGCACTAGTCGGCTATCCTTCCTGGTGATGAATGTTTCCCTAGAGCCAAGTGACTTCACTGCCCAGTATGAGACACGGCTGCTGGTGTGTGAAATATTTCCAGCCATTTTACAAGACTGATTTTGTTCCAGGAGGAGCGAGATTTCCCAACAGCAAGATGGTAGCACAAAGGGCAAATATTACATGCATAAGCATCTGACCCATTAGATTGATGAGTACTGCAGATGATTCGTGGATGCCTACAGTATTAGACCTCACTGTAGGACTATTTTCTCTGATGCTGAATGAATAAAATTCTGAATCATTTCACACTGGCTTAAGTGGGAAAAAAAATAGAAAATACCAAAAAGCACTTACTTCCAATACTAGCCATGCCAGGTAAGAATGAAAATATTCTTATATTAGTTCCACTGCTTTTATAATCAGATAATATGAGAATTGCAATAGTTTCGATTGCAATTGTTCTAGAATTGTTTCTAGAATTGCATTATGTTTACAAAACAACTGCTTATAACAGTGGTTCTCAAAATGTGATCTCCACAATAGCAGCACCAATATTACCTGGGACGTTGTCAGAAAAGCAGATTCTGAGATCACATCCCTTATCTACTGAATCAGATGTGGGGAGGGCTCAGCACTCCATGCTTTAACAAGTCCTCCTAACAATTCTAATGCCTGGGGTATAAGTTTACGAGCCACTGCTCTATAATATCAATGTACGACTGAAAAAAGCTGTGGCATGGGCCCTTCAGATTAGAACTCTTGATAACAAGGATGGAAAGGCAGATTAAACTATTGCTTCAGTGAAGACTAGGGATGTAGTTAGAGGTGAAGGGCTTGGGAGCTGGTGATAAACATGGAAATGTGCATCCAACCAACAGACACTCCACACACTGGCTCCTTTTACCTTTCATGTCTTTTAATTCTGGATGAACTATATAGAGAATTCTCCCTACCATCGCTCCCTTCCATTTCTAAAGTTTATAGACTAGTTAGAGGTCATCATGTGCCTTAAGAATATAGAACAACATCAGTTCTATGGTACCTCAAAGCTACATGCAGGAACAAGCTGGAATAATTTAGATAAGGCCTTCACCACAGCAAAGAGGTAGGACTGAGAAAAGTGTTAATGCTTCATTCTCCCATGCATTACATGTAGGTATAATCAGTGCATAATAACTACCAAGGGTATAAATAAAGAGAAAAGAAATCAAAAATATAGTTAGAGGTCATGTGTACTAGGGCAAGTCCCATTCAATTTGTTTGAGAATGGAGACAGGTGGATTATAATTAGAAACTTGCATAGTATCTCTAGGTCTTTCTTAGATTTGGTTTTCAAAGCTAGTAATATCACATACTGATTATCCTTTAAATATGCTTTAACTGTTTGGTTTTTAGTTACTTGCTGAAAGACATCCAGTTATTCATGCAAATGCAGACTTCTAATTATTATTTTTTTAATATTCTAGAAAACTTGCTTTAACAACCTAACTGGCTTAACACCCTGGGAAAACTTTTTTGACATTAAATATAGAATTGGTTTCATCAGATGTATAAGCTTTTGCATGGTAAAGAAATTATAAACAAAAAGAAAACCTACAGAATGGGAGAAAATATTTGTAAATAATGTGACCAACAAACACTTAAGTTTCAAAATATATAAGCAGCTCATACAATTCAACAACAGAAAACCAAATAACTCAATTGAAAAATGGGCAGAAGACCTAAATAGACATTTCTCCAAAGAAGAAACACACATGGCCAAAAAAAGCATTAGAAATGATGTTCAATATCACTAATTAATGAGAAATACAAATCGAAACTTCAGTGAGGTACCACCTCACACTGGTCAGTGTGGCCATCATTAAAAACTCTGAATAAGAAATGCTGGAAAGGATGTAGAAAAAAGGGAACCTTTCCACACTGTTAGTGGGAATGTCAGCCACAGTGGAAAAGAGTAGGGAAGTTCCTCAGCTAAAAATAGAGTTGCCGTAAGATCCAGCAATCTTACTCCTGGGCATATACAGACAAAACTCTAAAATTCAAAAGGATACACGTATCACTATATCCATAGCAGCACTATTCACAACAGCCAAGACATGGAAACAACCTAAATGTCCACTGACATATGACTGAATAAAGAGGCTATGGTACATGTATACTGTAGAATGTTACTCAGCCATAAAAGGATGGATGAATGCCATTTGCAACAACCTGGATGCAACTAGAGATTATCACACTATGTAAGCGAGCAAGACAAATACTATACAACATCACTTATATGTGGAATCTAAAATATGCACAAATGAACCTATCTATGAAACAGATTTACAGACATAGACAGACTTGTGGTTACCAAGTGCGAGGGGATTGGTGGAGGGATGAAGTGGGAGGCTAGGGTGAGCATATGTAAGCTGTTATATATAGAACAGAGAAACAACGAGGTCCTACTGTATAGCACAGATAACTATATTAAATATCATATGATAAATAAAAGAATATGAAAAAATACATACTTTTCTGTACAGCAGACATTTTTAAAATTTGTTTTTAATTGGATGATAATAGTTTTATAATATTGTGTTGGTTTCTGCCGTATATCAACATGAATCAGCCATAGGTATACATGTATGCCCTCCCGTTTGAACCTCCTTCTCACCCCATCCCACCCTTCTAGGTTGTCACAGAGCACCAGATTTGAGCACCCTATATCATACAGCAAATTTCCGCTGGCTATCTAATTTTACATATGGTAATGTATATCTTTCAATGCTACTCTCTCAATTTGTCCTACCCTCTCTTTCCCCCACTGTTTCCACAAGTCTACTCTCTGTGTCATGTATAGCAGAAATTAATGCAACATTGCAAACCAACTATACTTCAATAAAAAATTTAAAAATGCAGAGTTGAATACTTTATTATATAGTTTAATTTTATATGCATGCTGTAATTTGCTTTAAATGATGATCTTACCTATCTTCCCTTGGTAATCCTTCTTAACATATTCCACCTCCTAGTACTTTCACACCACCATGAGGCTTTGCTAGTCAAGATCTAAGAGCACAAGCTCTATCTTAGAAATAAATGAGGCTCATGAATAAACTGATGTGTATAAAGATTTCAGACTAACACCAGCACACAGTAAATCCTTGCTAAGCTCGGTTACTGCTGTCATTATTAACTATCCAGCCCAGGGGTCTCAGCTCAGTTACTGGGCCCAACCAAAAAGTGCCCTACCCTACCAGGCATAGCAATCCTATACTTTCTTCAGGAATGGGAGTTTCCTGTAGTCAAATCCCTATTTCTTCTATAAATGCAGAAGAAAAAAGACCTGAAAATTTGTTAACTCAGGGCCCAATACTAAGGCAGGCCCAAACTGAGGTTAATGACCAGAAATCACAAAAAATTAAACTTACTTCACAATTCTTTCTGAACCAAGAGAAAGAAGATTCTCAGAAAAGTCAAAATAAATTAAATTCAACATGAGATTTGAAGTTTGAGATGAGAAAGTAGGAGAATTCATCAAATTAATAAAAGATAAATACTGCTAAATATTATTGGGAAAAACATTTTTTTCTCCTTTTATCCTTTTGATAAACCAGATTTTCTATAACACTGATGATTTAGAAAAAATATATAATAATCATTCTTATCCTTTTAGCGATTTTTAGCAATTTTACTGAAAAACATATTCTACATGCTTATGTAATAGGATTTCAAAATATTTTTATTCTGGAAAACTGTTAATAACCTGACAAATGTTCTTTTAAATTAAATATACAGTTGAATCCTTTAAAAATAATTTTATATAATCACTATGTCCTTTAAGCTATGATTTCACCTAAATATCCTTTCTAAACATATTTAGCAGCCCAAATTTAGACATTGTTCTCCTTTGCCTTCCTCATGAACTATCAACCTATTATATTACACTTCATAAATTCATTAGCAATTTATCTCAGTTAATTATTTAGATACTGTTAAAACTTCAATTCACTCTGAAATTTATGAAGAAATTATTTTCTTTCGCAGTTTGAAATCCTCAATTTATGTCCATACTTCTTCCCTGTAAGTAGTAATTCATACTTATGTTAATGAAAAAACACATATCAACAATATAAAATATACTGGTCTGTGAAAAAGAAGCTGGACATGTCACACATGAGTAGAGACTGACTGGGAGAATTTTAATTTTGACAGGCACCATGCAAATATTTGAAAGACAATTTGACAAAAAGAAAATTTGAAGAAAATGAGTATGAATGATTTTGCACTGGAGAATTTTAACACTGAAATACTTTCACATTCAAGTCAATGCCTTCCTTGAGTCCAAATGCCACATTCATTCAGTCTTAAATACTGAGTAGGCATAAAGAGTAGAAACATACATAAGATATGATCACTGGTCAACTCTGCCTTTAAGGAGCTCAGAGTTCCACGGAAGAGATAAATAATTATGTTGTAATAGTTTCAGTGTTGAGAAACAACTTTTGGAAGGTGGGCGTATAAAGAGGAATTGACAAAAGGCTTTGTAGAGGAGATATTTGGTGTGAAACATAAAGAAAAGGCCTTTTGGTCTCCAAAAGTGGACAGGAAGGACAGTAAGAAAGAGCAGCAAAGATTCTGAAGCACAAAGGGGAAACAGCGAGGGGTGTGGGGGGAATATAAGCAAAAATAATAGGTAACCTTATTAGTTCAGTTCAGTCGCTCAGTCATGTCCACTTTCTTCTGACCCCATGAATCGCAGCACGCCAGGCCTCCCTGTCCATCACCAACTCCCGGAGTTCACTCAAACTCACATCTATCGAGTCGGTGATGCCATCCAGCCATCTCATCCTCTGTCGTCCCCTTTTCCTCCTGCCCCTAATCCCTCCAAGCATCAGGGTCTTTTCCAATGAGTCAACTCTTCGCATGAGGTGGACAAAGTACTAGAGTTTCAGCTTTAGCATCAGTCCTTCCAATGAATATTCAGGACTGATTTCCTTTAGGATGGACTAGATCTCCTTGCAGTCCAAGGTCTCTCAAGAGTCCTCTTCAACACAATTCACAAGCATCCATTCTTCGGTGATCAGCTTTCTTTA
Source organism: Neotragus pygmaeus (assembly GCA_006410875.1). Classification (NCBI taxonomy): domain Eukaryota; kingdom Metazoa; phylum Chordata; class Mammalia; order Artiodactyla; family Bovidae; genus Neotragus; species Neotragus pygmaeus. The sequence continues at coordinate 213,896 of SJYV01005335.1, read as the reverse complement.
TAGTCCAACTGTCACATACATACATGACTACTGGAAAAACCATAGCTTTGACTAGATGTACCTTTGTTGGCAAAGTAATGACTCTGCTTTTTAATAAGCTGTCTAGGTTGGTCATAACTTTTCTTCCAAGGAGTAAGCATCTTTTAATTTCATGGCTGCAGTCACCATCTGCAGTGATTTTGGTAATCTTATAGAGCATATCAAAAGGAAACAGAAAACCACCAAAGATTTTAGAGAAATAACAAATGGGTGTATTCAAAATCTAGGTTTAAGTGGAGGGTAGAGAAAATGAGAACAGAAAGACCATTTAGATATTTTTTGTAATAATCTATGAGGTGTATTTTAACAGTATGAATTTAGAAACCCTTAACAGAGAAACCTAAAAAATTCAAGAAATATTTAGAAGGGAAATTTGGTTCAGGTATGGACTGAGGAGTGGGGATGGCTAAAAAGAATTAAGAAAGATTCCTAGATCCCTCACTTGAACACTTAGATGAACAATGTATAACACACTGAAACAGGGAACATCTATATAGGAGACGGCATGCAGTGGGGCAGGAAGAGTAGTAACATGGGGTTCAAGATGCCTGTGGAAACCTAACTGGTCATACTATTAACTTCAATCTATAGTCTAGGGGAGAGAGACGTCATCTTGAATTACACATTCGGGAGCCTTGGGTAACTAACTTAGAAGATTTTCGACAGCAACTAATTAATTTTGCAGAAGTACAGCCATCATGTCTAGAATAAATTATATTCGCTTCCCCTACCGGCAACAGGATAGAGCCTATTGTAAAAACCCACTGCCATCAATTGGGCTTCTTCATGTCATGAATTATATTTTCCTATTTATGGCTGACATCTCTTATCAGCCATAATTGCTTCTTTATAGAAAGTAGAATATCTCCCTCTATTATGATAGCATTCACATTGTAGGTTCATTACACCGTTTAAAAGATATTAAGAAAAACAATTGAATATATAATAATGCATCAACAATGTCTCATTTTTTAAGATGTTAAAGAGTGCTTTGCCCTCTATTTGGCTTTCTTCTTTTTAAATCATAAAGTTGCATTCCTTGGAAGCTTCTTTGATGAGGCATGTTTTCCTGAAATTTTTTTTTAACCTAACAGATGTTTGGGTAGTTAAAATTCCTCATGAGTATGGTATCCCGTGGTTTTCACAACCTAAGTGCTACCCCAGGAATTTTCCTTTCTTGCTGGTTTCCAGTCTTGGTGGTCTATAGGAGATGCACATTATGAGAGTCCCATTTCATTCCATACTAATTTCACACCCACACTCTTTTAAAATTGTACATTTCCTCAGCATTATAAGTACCTATTGTGGACCGCAGAGAAATTTAACAACTTTCCATTCTCTATTCCTCCCCCACACACAACTCATATCCCTTTTGAGTCTAAGGATAATCAAGAAAAGTAAGAGATGAGTAAAATAATGTGGAAGACTTTCATGTTTCAAGTTAAATATTTCTGCCATTTGTAATTTTTGTGCTTATGTTTGTAGCTACGCATACTCAGTGTGAAGAAGAGAGCAATAGTTATTATACTGATGATTTAAGGAGAAAAGCAATTTGGCTTCAATTATCTAGATCAGAGTAGGTGGGAGAAAGAAATGTTTGCTTGGGTTGGCTGAATATTGTTACTTTTATTCACTTCAGTGTACAAAGTTAGATCCAGATTCAGAAAATAACCCAATTTAATTCTCAGCTTGCATTCTAACATTGTTCCCTGCATCTTCAATTGGAGTGCTCTTCTTTATGAGCTCAGAAAGTTAATACAATGTATATTCTTATTCTATAAGCCATTTTAGAACATTTTATAATATTATTCCAAGTGGGTGGTCTTTTTATTTGAGCTATTCAAATGTTGAATCATTTGACCTGAAACTAGCCATCAATTACTAGCTCCTTATCAAAGAAGCTCCAGGTTTTGATTAAGAGGTTCTGGTAGTAAGTGCTTGGGCACAATTTGATGCCAGTAGAATAAACTGCATGAATTTTAAATACTGACTTTATATTATTTAGTGTTCTCTTTAATCACAGAAATGACTCATTTTCATCATTTTATTTTCTTATATTATAGAATGACATTAATACTTTTTTGAATCAATAATAGATAATAAACTTCTTCATCCAGATGACCTTTTGTTTGCAAAATATCTGTAATGCTTTTCAACTTTGTTATGCAGAATCAACATCTACTACTTATTTACTTTATTTAACCTTAAAAATATGACTGATCTTCAAGATTTTTGTTGCTTGACTAATCTAATTTCTCTTATTCTTATACAATATGTTAGCTCACTATATATACTGTCTTGTAACAATATATACGGTGTTTTCATCTTTCATATCAAATGCCACCTCAGAGTATCTCTCCTTGGTTTAATAACACATTTTTTACTGGACATTTATAAAATTCATTTATCATTAGAAAAATGTCAACTTCATTTATGAAACTAAATGAAAAGTGACCAACTCATTCTTATAACTTTCTAAATTAATTTATTATTCCTACCCCCATATGAATACTCAGCTGAAAAGCTAGTCAGTTTGAGAATGCCAGGAAAAATAATATTCCTATTGTCACAAATTCTGAAATATATTAATATTTTCACTTTTCTCTCTTAATCACAGTGGTAGAAACTCAGCTGTATTCTCTTTTCTATTTTATTGATAAACTGAATAGAAAAATGAGTTCTTAAGGATAAAGAAAAGGGGATAAAAGTAGTATAGAAAGTCTACTTAAGTATTAATATTTTTCACAGCCAGTTATTGCCTGATGGATAATTTAAATTGTGGCAATGAGATACTAGACTAAGAGAGAGGAAAAGTGTCAGATAAAATTCACACTGGCACCCCACACAAAGGTACTCTTTGGATTAGTCATCAAGTATAGATCTGGGAGTTGGAGTGAAAAAAGCCAGATTATCCTCTCCATTGCATGAAGAACCAACAAACCAATCAACCAACCACCAGTGGCAAAGGAATACTTCCTAATAAAATGAAAAAAAAATGCTATTTTCTTTTTTTAAAAAAAAGCTCACATTACTCGTGAAATATTTGAAGTAGTCTACCACCATTCTTTAGACCAGAATGAGCAAAGTAGCACAGCAGAGAGCTGAAAATGACCAAATTCTAGTGAGTGGGTCATAGACCTTCAGGGTGGAGAGGGAGAGAAGCGACTCTGGAAGAAGCAATGACGCTCAAAGGGAAAGACTCCCAAATTTTCAGGATTAGGAATGTGGGATTTTCATCTGTCAAGGCAGGAGTCACAGGTTCGATCCCTGAGCCAGGAAAATCCCAGAGCAACCCAGCCCATTCGCCACAACTACTAAATGTGCTCTAGCGCCCAGGAGCTGCAACTACCGAGCCCATGCGCCACGACAACCGAGGCCTGCTGCCCCAGAGCCTGTGCTGCACAACAGAGGAGCACCGCGATGGAAGCCCCCGCACCACAAGCAGAGAGTAGGCCCTGCTTGCTGCAACTGGAGAAAAAAACCTGCATGGCAATGAAGACCCAACACAGCCAAAAATAAATAAATAAAATTATAAACATCAAAAAAATTTTATGTAACTTAAAAAAAAAAAGAATGTGGGATTCTATAAAAATCCAACTTCCTAGTTTCCTTTACCAGCTTTTGAATTGATCAGGTAAGTCATGTAGTGCTAACCGAACATCTACCATCACCCTGTCTAGAGTGCTCAAGGAGATGAGGCATATACAAAGTCCAATTCCTGGCTCGCTGTTGGAGAAGCAGCTACTATCTAAGGGAGATGCTCAGAAGGAGAAAGGCGGGAAGCCTCAGTGGCCGCAGATGTACAGGCATACGGTCTATTTTAACCCAAGTAAGTAGTGTGAAGTGTGAGTCACCCAGTCGTGCCCAACTCTTTGCAACCTATGGAGCCCACCAGGCTCCCCTGTCCATGGGATTCTCCAGACAAGAATACTGGAGTGGGTAGCCATTCCCTTCTCCAGGGAATCTTCCCAGCCCAGGGATGGAACTCAGGTCTCCTGCATTGCAGGCAGATCCTTTACTAGCTGAGCCACCAGGGAAGCCCATTTTAACCAAAGGTAGCAAATTACTTGCCCACAGACCAGATCATGTCTGGTTTGAAAAACTGAAAGTTTTTACATTTAAAACAACTTGTTACAACAAGAAGTTGAATATTTTCACCATAAAAAATTTAGCTTTCCTATTTCTCTGAACACATCCTACATCCTAATAGCATGACTTCTCTGTAAGACAGTAATCAGCCAGGGCTGAGCAGCGGTTGCCCCTTAGACAGCACCTTTTGTTAATTTGCCATGGTGATCACCTCTTGCAATCACCTTACATCAGCAGTCTGCTTCATTCATTACGGTACTTGTATGATGTCTTCAGTAACAGTTGTCCCTGTGATTTTAACATGTATTAATTCAGTGTCCCACTCTTCTCTCACTTGTAATTCTGAGTATTGATATTGGCTGAAGCAGCTAAAATTCCTCACTTTACCTATGTTCTAATCTCTAAGCATCTGTTTCTTTTTGTTGTCTAGTCACTTAGATTGTAAGAGTTATTTCTTCTCCAAGTTAACTGAGTAAACATAACTATACTTATTGACTAAACAGCTTGATTTTTTCCCCCCATATTTTCCTTTTCTTTGTTATGGCACTGTCATCCTCTCTAGTCCCTGCTTTGGAAAACAGTTCATGCTCCCTCATCCATTTTAGCTTATTCAGTCAAGTTTAACTCCTTCAGGAGATATTTATGGAGTGCCTACTTTTGCCAGGTACCATTCTAGGCCACAAGGAGATAGTAATGATCAAGACAAATTCTAAAAATAAGCAAATACATAAAAATAAAAATGATCAGGTAATTATAAATTTTCATTAAGATGGTATTCTTGAAATACAATGCATAGCTCTTTTAGATTGGGTGGTCAGGGAAATTCATTCTAAGTAGGAATCATTCAAGCAGAAGTATACGTTATAAAAAGCTGCTCACGCAAAGATGGACACGGAAAAGCATTCCAACGCAAAGGAACAGGGTATGCAAAGCCCCAAGTTCTAGGACTTCAGTGTGCTCAAGCAACACTAAAATTATCCAGTATGAGTGGAGGATGATGGGAATATGATAATGAAGATAATAAGGATAAAGGGGAAATGATAATGGATGAGGTTAGAGAGTTAGGTAAGAGTCAAGTCACATAAGGGCTTTGTTGAACATATTAAGAAATTTGAATTGTATTCCAAGAGCAATGGAGATTCATTGCAAAGCTTTACACAAGCAAGTGACATCATCTGATTTACATTTTAAAAGATGAGTATGAAAGCCAAGGAGGTCAGTTAGGATAAGGCAGTGGTAGCAGTAAAGAAGGACAGGACTAATAGCAATGCAGAAGGAGGGGTGTGTTTAGATAGTGTGGTAAAAATAAGCCACTAGCAGAGTAGAGGAGGAACAGAACAGTGCAAGACTCTCATTTTCTAGATTTGGATACTGAGAAGGCTTAGTGTTTAGATCACGTTAATTTTGAGAGGATATTAGACACATTTGGCTAATGATGTCAGTTCATCAGGTACATATACTGATTGGGTTATAGGGAGCAGTGAGATCTAAAAATAGATATTTGAGAATGATCACTATATAGTCAGTTCAGTCACTCGGTAGTGTCCGACTCTTTGTGACCCCATGAACTGCAGGATGCCAGGCCTTCCCTGTCCATCACCAACTCCCAGAGTTTACTCAAACTCACATCCATTGAGTTGGTGATGGCATCCAGCCACCTCATCCTCTGTCGTCCCCTTTTCCTCCTGCCCCCAATCCCTCCCAGCATCAGAGTCTNAACCCCATGAATAGCAGCACGCCAGGCCTCCCTGTCCATCACCATCTCCCGGAGTTCATTCAAACTCAGGTCCATCGAGTCGGTGATGCCATCCAGCCATCTCATCCTCTGTCGTCCCCTTTTCCTCCTGCCCCCAATCCCTCCCAGCATCAGAGTCTTTTCCAATGAGTCAACTCTTTGCATGAGGTGGCCAAAGTACTGGAGTTTCAGCTTTAGCATCATTCCTTCCAAAGAACACCCAGGGCTGATCTCCTTTAGAATGGGCTGGTTGGATCTCCTTGCAGTCCAAGGGACTCTCATGAGTTTTCTCCATCACCAGTTGTACCCCAATACAAAATAAAAAGTTTTAAGAAAAGGAAACAGGAATTTCTCTATTGATGTCATATAGGGATATTTAAGGTAACAAGTATTATGAATGATAAGGCAGACTATTTTACGATAATAAAATAGTCAACAGTCTAATATGACTTAAATTTGGAAGCACACAATGAAGCTTTAAATTATATAAAGTAAAATCAACAGAGATAAAAGCAGACAAGTACAAAATAAAAATCACTTTTAGAGATTTTAATATGCTTCTTGTTTGGTAGGGAAATATAAGAATTTAAAATATTTTAACTACATTGTTAAGCAAATTGGTTTATTTCTTATGTATAAAATGTTATACACAAAACTGTAAAACATATTCTTATCTATAATTCAGATACATGTATCCCAATGTTCACTGAAGCACTATTTACAATAGCCAGACCATAGAAGCAAACTAGATATCCACTGACTGATGAATGGATAAAGAAGTATGGTACATATATACAATGGAATACAACTAAGCCATAAAAATGGATTTGAATCAGTTGAACTGAGGTAGATGAACCTATAGTCCATTACACAGACTGAAGAAAGTCAAAAATAGAAAAATAAATATGATATATTAAAACATATCAATGGAATCTAGAAAAATGGTACTAATGAACCTATTTTCAGGACAGGAATAGAGACACAGACATAGAGAATGGATTTGTGGACAAAGTGGGGGAACAACTGTTTATGATCTACAATGGCACAGTAATGATAACACCATAACAATAATACTGTTCATCCAAAGTACAGGTCAATGGAGCATAATTTAGAGTCTGGAAGAGCCTGTTTTTCCTATGAATCATGCTGGAGCAATTGGATAAACACTTGGGAAAAAATAAATGAATCCTTAATCTTACCTTATACCATACAGAGATACTAACTTGAGGTTGATTATAGATTTTTTTCAGATTCACCAGATTATTATTAAAACAAAAACAATCAACATTCTAGGAAAAATGTTGAGGGGAACATTTTCATGACTTTGGAGTAACAAATATTTTAATATTAATAAATACTAATCATAAGGGTAACTCAGACAGCAAAGTCTAACTGAAATGCAGAAGACCCGGGTTTGGTCCCTGGGTCAGGAAGATCCCCTGGGGAAGAAAATGGCAACTCACTCCAGTATTCTTGCCTGGAAAATCACATGAACAGAGGACCCTGGTGGGTAATACCCAATGAGGTCGCAGAGTCAGACACGACTGAGTGACTAACGAACGCACACAATCATAACGGAATTAATATAGTACCTTCAAAGATAGAATGTCTGCTCATAAAAAGAAATTATCCTTAAAGAGAGATGATATTCTGGGTACTATACCTGAAAATTATTTCAATCCATAGTATGTGAATTATGCTAGACATCAATAAAAAGTCCAAAGAACAAAATTTTAAATGCAGCAAGATTTTATAAAAGCACTTTACTCATGAGTGTATGTATTTAATCACTAAGCATGTGAGAAGAGATTCAACACATTTAATCATCAGGGAAGGAAAGAATAAACTGCAATGAGATTATAGAACCCACCCATTAGAATGACTAAAATTAAGACTGATAATATGATGTATTGACAAAAAAGCAGTGCCACTAGAATCTTCATATATTTTTTAAAATTTTATACAATACAGAATACAATAGGTCCTCATTGCTTATCTACCTTATGTATAGTAGTGTGTCTATGTTAATCCCAAACTCCTGTTTGATCTCTCCCTGCCCACATTTACCTTTTGATAATCATAATTTTATGTTTGATATCTTTAAGTCCATTTCTATTATGTAAATAAGTTCATTCATATCATCTTTGAAATTAGATTCCACATATGAGTGATCATTCCTGAGCATATGTCTGACTATCTGGAGAAAACTATAATTAGAAAAGATATATGCTCCCTAATGTTCACTGCAGCACTGTTCACAGAAGTCAAGACATGGAAGACGCCTAAATGTCCATCAACAGAGGAATGGATAAAGATGTTGCACAGTCATGCAACAGACTATTATCCAGCCATAAAAGAACAAAATTAAACCATCTGCAGAAACATGGATGACACAACAGATTATCATACCAAGTGAAGTCAGTCAGAGAAAGAAACTTCACACACTGTTGAAGGGATTACTAACTGAAAAAATATTCTTAGCAGTACTTACTGAAACTAAACACATATATCCCCTACACCCACTCCACTCTCATGAAAAATTAGTGCAAAACTACAACAAAAGATAGTTTCACAGATATTCATAGCAAATTCATTCACATTAAAAAATAATGAAAAGAACCCAAAGTACAAGTAAGGGATAGACAACAATATTTATACTGACCTACACAGCAATTAAATGATCAATCAGTCTTTCAAAATATGTTTTAATGTTGGTAAATCCCAGAAGTATCATGTTGAGTAAGAGGAAAACAGAAAATAATACATAGGGTATTCATACTTTTACTTGAATTTCAACTACAGCCAAAGCAATAAATAACAATAAAAGCCAGGATAGTAATTATAGTAATTACTTCTGCAGTTTACTGATAGTATAAAGGAATCTTCAGGGATAGAGAAAATATTATCTTTCATATTTTAATCCAAAACAAACAAGGCAAAATAAAATAAATGACTTGTCTATAGATCAATATTAGAAAGTCTGTTAACATTAAAATCTAAATGCAGAACAAACACACAATTTTATAATGCAATCAAAACAATTTCTTATACTAGAAAAAAAAAAAAAAAAAGCCTGTCCACCATGACTCTAAGGCAGCTGTCTCCAACCTTTTTGACACCAGGGACCGGTTTCACGGAAGACAATTTTTGCATGGACCAGGGCAGGGGAGGGGATGATGGTTTTGCTTTTGCCTGCCACACACCACCTGCTGTGTGGCCCAGTTCCTAACAGACCACTGAGGTGTACAATGGTCATGGGCAGGGGGAGCCCCAGCTCTGAGACATCTAGAAATACTTTTTTTAAAAAAGAAGGCTTCTAGGTTTTCTGGAAAAAATATAGAACATTATTAAAAAATAAAAACATAAAGGAGGCTAATGAATAAGTAGATGTCACATGTTCATAGGTGCCAAATATAATATCTAGAAGATAATAATTGATTCAAAAATTAAGCCAAGTAGTGAAAGCAATTTCAATGAAAATCTAGTCAGGAATTTTCATGAAACCCAAAACAGATGGGGAGACCTCTTCATCAGATACTAAGACTTATAATAAAATTTTACTAATTAACAGTGCAATATTGCACATAGGTAGCCTCAGATACAAACGAATATAACAAATTTACATAAACATTATATAATAATTTGATATATGATAAAATTTATACCTATAAATAGATGGTAAATGATAGACCATTCAAAATGGAAAGGGCAAATATGACATTTAAGAGAAATTACAAGAAAATAATCTAATAATACTAAAATTGCTAACTTGTTTTCCTAGATAACATAGACACAAGTATAAACAAAAAATAATGTCATAATGCAAATAAATAAGAAATGCTGAGCATCCAAAATACATATTTAAAAGACAAAATCCCTGTAAAATATTGAGGAATCAGCCCAAGGACATGGATAGTAATTACAAAGAGAAAGCCTAGGTAGTCAATAGATATGATACTTTTTTTCATTTTCTATAGTCCTATGTGAAAGCAAAAATACAGTGAAATAATATTTCACACATAAGATCACCTAATGATACTCTTAGAATATACGATGCAGATTAAGATATGAAAAATAAGAAATTTTCATTCATTTGGATAATGATTTTGATAACGAAGTTGGAAATGATCGGTTTCAAAAAAGAAACCATAGGGACTTACCCACAGGAAATGTCATTTGCATTGGGCCTGGATATCAGATTTGATAAGAAAGAGCTTCACAGAGAGATTTTTAGAAATCTATCAAAATATTGTAGGAATGAATACTCCTATACCAGGTATCTTTTGAGTGTTGACTCCTACCTTGTGGAGTATCTTAAGTGGAGGATATGCATTACAATTAATTTTATAACCTTGGTTATATGAATTCCCCTTATCAGAAAACAGGTGAAACAGTGATATCTAAGGTCTTTTGTAGAGACAGTACATGATATCCAAAGCTGCTGGTTTGAACAAAGATGTTGTTTTTTATTTTTCTACATATAAGATTTCAATGTGGTATCTTAATATAGGACTGAAATGCAAACAAAACAACTTTAATAATCACTTCATATTTATAACGCCAAAAGGAAGACTTTTCCTAAGGTCTCCCAGACAGGTGATTGAATGGCTGGAATGATATATGATATCCTGGTTTTCAGCCCTATATTTATTAAAAAAAAAAAAACTGCAAAAACAACAACAACAATAAACCACCAATGAGCACTGCAAAGTGAAATAAGCCACTGTATCCTATGTTTTACACCTCTGTCCTACACGGATTTGACCATATTAATAAAAATGTAGGTGTAGGTAGAAGGTGCTATAGAGGGAACATCATAGTTTCCTTGGTTATGGCTTGGTTAACCAAGAAAGCCTTTCCTGGTTAAGGCTTGCAGAATAATCCTGCATATTAGGTGGGGCGAACAATTCCAGTTAACATGGAAATTTTGAAAAGTATTTGACTGAAATGATGCTAAACAAATGTGGTTAAGTATTTTTACCTCAACGATTTCAACCTGCAACTTTCACAGTGCTACCAGGTCCAGGCAACATTTTTCTCCTTATTGTCCATACCACACTCCAGAGTGCTGTACTTCAGTTCTCAAAGATGTCATTTTGTTTGAGATATTTTTTTCTTGCATAGCTATATTGTGCCTGTAATTATTTCACTAGTTTGACTTCTCCATAAAGTTACCATTTATCCTTCAAGATATACTACCACCTTCAAGATATAAGTCAAGCTAATTTTATTCAAAAAACGGTATTAATAACCAGAGTAATTAGTCGAGAAACAGAAATAAAAGGCATCCAAATTGTAAAGAAATAAAACTATATGTGGATGACACAACTTTATATAGAGAAAATTCTAAAGACTACACCAACAATGTTAATGGTGGTGGTGGTGGTTTAGTCACTAAGTGATGTTCAACTCTTGACCCCATGTACTATAGCCCACCAGGCTCCTCTATCCATGGGATTCCCCAGGTAAGAATACTAAAGTGGGTTGCCATTTCCTTCTCCAAGAGATCTTACCAGTCCAGGGTTCAAACCTGTCTCTTCTGCATCACAGGTGGTCTCTTACATTGCAGGCAATTCTTTACGACTAAGTCACTAGGGAAGCCCTTACAATGTTAAAACTAATAAACAAATTTAGTAAAGTTGCAGGCTACAAAATCAATATGCAAAAACATATTGTTTTTAGATACTAACAAATTATCAAAAAGAGAATTTAAGAAAAAATGCATCAAAAATAATAAAATTCCTATGAACCAGTTTAACTAAGAAAGTGACACTGAAAATTATAAGATGCTGATGACAGAAATTGAAGAAGACGCAAATAAATGTAGAGATAGTCTATGCTCATGGATTAAAAGAACTTGTATTTCTTTCATCAGTGTTTTATAGTTTTCAGTGTATAGGTCTTTAGTTTTTTAGGTAAGTATATTCCTAAGTATTTTATTCTTTTTGTTACAATGGTGAATGGAATTGTTTCCTTAATTCCTTTTTCTACTTTCTCATTATTAGTGTATAGGAATACAAGGGATTTTTGAGTGTTGATTTTATATCCTGCAACTTTACTATATTCATTGATTAGCTCTAGTAGTTTTCTGGTGGAGTCTTTAGGATTTTCTATGTAGAGGATCATGTCACCTGCAAACAGTGAGAGTTTTACTTCTTCTTTTCCAATTTGGATTCCTTTTATTTCTTTTTCTGCCCTGATTGCTGTGGCCAAAATTTCCAGAACTATAATGGAATAGTAGCGGTATAAGTGGGCACCCTTGTCTTGTTCCTGACTTTAGGGGAAATGCTTTCAATTTTTCACCATTGAGGATAATGTTTGCTGTGGGTTTGTCATATATAGAATTTATTATGTTGAGGTATGATCTTTCTATTTCTGCTTTCTGGAGAGTTTTTATCATAAATGGATGTTGAATTTTGTCAAAGGCCTTCTCTACATCTATTGAGATAATCATGGGATCTAATTAAAATTAAAAGCTTCTGCACAACAAAGGAAACTATAAGTAAGGTGAAAAGACAGCCTTCTGAATGGGAGAAAACAATAGCAAATGAAGCAACTGACAAACAACTAATCTCAAAAATATACAAGCAACTTATGCAGCTCAACTCTAGAAAAATAAATGACCCAATCAAAAAATGGGCCAAAGAACTAAATAGGCATCTCTCCAAAGAAGACATATGGATGGCTAACAAACACATGAAAAGATGCTCAACATCACTCATCATCAGAGAAATGCAAATCAAAACCACAATGAGGTACCATTTCACACCAGTCAGAATGGCTGCGATCCAAAAGTCTACAAGCAATAAATGCTGGAGAGGATGTTGAGAAAAGGGAACCCTCTTACACTGTTGGTGGGAATGCAAACTAGTACAGCCACTATAGAAAACAGTGTGGAGATTCCTTTAAAAATTGCAAATAGGATCAGCTTGTTTTTAAAAGAAATAGTCAAAAAACATTGAAGAGCTATTGCTAATTAAATTTATGATAGCAGATGAAAAACTCAATAGAAGGGTTTCAAGGGAAAATAAAGTTATAGAAAAAGAAAACATGGGGAATGGAGCAGGGGGAGAAATAATAAAAGAAATAATTCAAGAAAATAATTCCAGAACTGAAGAATATGATTTTCAGATGCAAAAGACCCTCTGAGCACAAAGGATGACAAAATGCCCTCAATAATGGAAATGAACAAAAAAAAAAAAAAAAGGAGGGAGGGATTGAGCTAAGAGCTATGTCTGTTTTAGTACTAGGAGTTCAGGATAAAAGATAATATGTTAATATGTTTGATAAATATAAAACAATTTAGTTATAGTTGCTCTAGCCTAGGACTTTCCTGCTGGCTCAGACAGTAAAGAATCCGCCTGCAATGAGGGAGGCCTGGGTTCCATCCCTGGCTTGGGGAGATCCTCTGGAAGAGGGCATGGTAACCCACTCCAATATTCTTGCCTGGAGAATCCCCAAGGACAGAGGAGCCTGGTGGGTTACAGACCATGGGGTCGCAAAGAGTTAGGCATGACTGAGCAGCTAAGCACAGTGGGGCCTAGAAATAATACAAGAGTTTAATAAATCTATCAAGCTTTAAGAAATGAGGTTTTATAATAATAATGATATACATCAATAAGCACAATGTAGGATCAAAGATCAGAGACACACATTCTAGTCCTGTGACTGCCCCTGTGTGACTTCATACATATCACTTCACATCTCTGGACCCAGTTTCATCATGAGGGTTTAGAATTTCTAGAATCCTATTTGCTTAGGCAATCATGAAGTATATGGCATTAAACATAATTGAGTACACAATTAAAATAATTTTAAAAATTCATATTCCAATAATACTTATTAAATATATAATCCTTTTTTCTTAAATTTTACATATTATTTCATTTTTATAAAATAAAAAATTTACATTTCTATAGTACTTCACAGGTTTCATTCATTCATTCATTCTCCAAATTCGAAATGATGTGAGGTATACATAATATATAATGAATTATACAGGCATTGCACCTGCCCTCTTGAAGCTTTTATTCTAATAGGGAAGATAGTAACTTTTTAAAGAAACAAATAAATACATTTCTATGTAGGATAAACGTTATGAAGGAAATAGGATTCTATGAAAGAAAATAATAAAGGGGATGACTTTTAGAGTTGGTGATTAGCAAAGGAATTTCTGAAAAAGTGGCTTTTAAAATGAGAATAAATAAGAATTTCAGCAGGTAAAGAGTAGGAGAAACAGCTTATCAGGTAAAGGAGGAAATACATATGAAGGCCTTGAGGGGGAAATCATGCTTTCAGGGAAATGTTGTTTGGCCCGGACGGATGTGTGATATTCTCCAGAGGACGAATGCTGTGGGATAAAAGTCAGAGATCAGATTATTCTGGGTCTTTGAGTCCATGAAAGAAGGTTTGGTTTTATTTTTAGCACAACAAGAAGGCACTAAATTATTTTCAGCATGGTGTGACCTCTAACTTACAACTCACTCACCATTATTTTATCTCTTTGGTTCTTCGATGTTATGCTTTGAGATAAGCAGTGTGTTGATATACTGCACTGAGAAAAGAAGCAGGGAGAGGTTAGGTGTCTGTCTTGTGAACAGGTCCAACAGTGAGTTAACATGGGCAGATCCAGAGCAAGACTTGGGTTTTCAAACACCACTTAGTACAGTGCCTGATGCATAATCTCAATAAATATTTGTTAAATGAATGTACATTACACCAAAACATTCTAGCTACTGAGATCCATGGGTCTTTCGGTAAAGAAAAATGTGTTAAATCAGCCACCAGAGGGAGTGTATACTTTCCCCATGTAACAGAAACATTGACCTTGGCAAAGACAACTGGCAGGAGAAAAATCTTTAACTGAACAAAGTGCTTTCTCCAGTTTATACCAAAAAGGATTTCATGAAATAGAACTGGCAACGTCACAACAGAACCTTTGTTTTGTGTTTGAGCCGGCCGTCTGTCCATGAGACTCAGTTGTGGACAGCCTCCTGACTTAGAGTTCGCCTGACTTTGTAAAAAAAAAAAAAAGTGGTTCCTCCAAAGTAAAGTGTAATGAAATGGAAGTAGCAATATTTCCTGACACGATTCAAACTGTACATGCTGAACAAAAGACTTCTTATTTTTTTCACCCAACCCTGCTGTTTTGAATTTCCTTGAACTTGCTTCAAAATAAATTTTGGGAAGAAGAAAACTTTGCCTGTGGCACAGAAGTGGTCCAAGATGGCTAGAGGAGTCTACCTGTTGAAGAGTGAGATCAAATTGCTGTTTCCATTCTGCGGCCAGGGGAAAAGAACTACATACAAATGCATCTGGAAATAACACACAAACACACACACATAAATACGTGGTTTAAGACATGGCTTTAAAAGATTTGGATCCTACCAGCCAACCATATTTTTCTCCATTTAATAAAGATATAATTTTGGTAACAGCCATTTGACAAAATTTTTTGTAGTTCTCAGCCAATGCGTGAACTGGATACAGATATACAGGTCATCAACTTTTACCTGAGTTTAAGCCTCAAGGAAAGTTTCCAAAAGAGTCCCCTAAAAGTAAATCAGCCATCTATAATCAATCAACAAGAACTGATTGGTCAGGCACTATGTGCTAAGAACAGGATTGAATCTTGTGGGAGAAACAAACAAGAGACTGACATACAGTTCCTACACTCAATAGACAACTCTTTTTTGTTAGTTATTAAGTATATTTTCCAAATATTCTATTTTTTTTTAATTTAGAGAACTAATATCCAGGGAGTTGACTGAATTTTATTTTTTTGCTTCTGGTTGTATAGGGTCATGGAAAAACAAAGACCAGTAAGGGATCTCCTGATGATTCCATAGTGAGGTACAGAAACTTCCTTTATTTGTCTTTCCTTAAATCCTCTTATAGGCAGAATGTAGGGAAAGAAAATTGGGTGTTGGGAGAGAGTCTAGGGGACTTTGTGCTCATCACCTTGGAAGTCTCATTATTACAAAGCTTTGTGTTGTTTAGTTGCTAAGTCATGTCCAACTCTTTGTGATCCCATGGACTGTAGCCAGCCAGGCTCCTCTGGTCATGGGATTTCCCAGGCAAGAATAATTGGAGCGGGTTACCATTTCCTTCTCCATACAAAGCTTTGGGCACTTAAAAAAAAAAAAAAAAAGACATATCAGTTCCATAACATCCTCACCCTAGAAGCTTCTGGGTATATTACAATTGGACTTTTATATTTTCTTTCTCCATTAACTTATCTAAATAGGAATTCATGATCACTCTAAAAATGTCGGTGAGAGTAGTATTTTTGAGTATAAATGAGTCTGTGGTGAGAATGTTTATGTGTGGTGACTAGTATCTAGCATTTCCAGTCATTAATTAAAATAAAAAATAAATAGAAGAAAAAACTTTTCAAAACAGAAGAAATCAATTTTAAAGTTTTCTAAAATTGCAGTGATTTTTTTTTAAACTTCAACATTGCAAAATATGTATCAGGGACACCTATGTAGAAGATATTGGCTCAGGTGCTATGCAAGATTCTAAAAAGGTCTATGATATATTCTTTCCCCCTAAAGTTCTTGGGAGCTGGAGAAGTGAGAAGCAGGGATGTCAAGCTCTCAAAATAGGCAATATTAAGCTGACAGTGGTCAGGAACACAAGGAAGCCCAGACTAAGCTTTGTAGGAATATAGGGAAGAGACAGCTTCCACTGCATTTGAGTGAACATTCTCCTGAGGGTGCTGGGCAAAAGAAAGAATATAAACAAAGGGACAGAGATTGGAAATCACTCTGGGCATAACTAGGAAATACTTCCATCTCGTTTGACTAGAAAACAGGTTAATTATAGGACTGTAGGGGCTTCTCAGATGGCACTAGTGGTAAAGAATCTGCCTGCCAATGCAGGAGATTGGAGATGAGGGTTCAATCCCTGGGCAAGGAAGATCCCCTGGAGAAGGAAATGGTAACCCACTCTGGTATTCTTGGCTGGAAAATCCCATGGGCAGAGGAGCCTGGTGGGCTACAGTCTGAGGGGCCACAGAGAGTCAAACACTCGGTGACTAGTCAGTAACTGACTAAACATGCATGCACACATAGGACACTGCTCTTAAGCCTGGAACTGTCTTTAGGATCAACTTGTGGAAAGACCTGTATGGCATTTTGAAGACTCCAAATTTAATTGAGCAGAGAGGTGAAAGGGTGAAAGGCTCTCCTCAGAAGTGGGCTTCAAGAAGATTGGTTTGGCTGAGGAGCACAAGACAGCAACAAAACAAGAACACAAAATCACAAAAACAAAACAACAACACAAAATCAAGGAGACACCGCCTCACAGGTTATTGCAGGAATCCAGGCAAGAAGAGATCATGCAATGTAAACTGAGGTGAAAACATGTGGAAGGAAAAGCAGGGGGCAGAGGCAAGAGAGCACTCAGAGAACAAATAAAGAAAGTGAGGTAAATAAACAGAGTGAGGCAGTCAGATAGTTTCAGTTTGCTAGTGTAATATTTGTAGCACTTACAAGAATAAAGAAGTCAGAAGGCTGACTAGGTTTCAAAAAGGAAATGTGATTTGGGTTTTGAAAACTCACTTATGCTAACATGCCAGCAGTACATATAAAGAGAGAAGTCCAGCAGATTGTTGAGACCGAGGCGAGAGAGTCCTGCAGGGACGTTCTGTAGAGGCAAGGAGTGGTCACTGAGGCCATGGCACTGGATGACATTGCTGAGAGAGAGAAGGAGAGGCGGGGGAGAGGAGGAGTGAAAGAAAGGGAGCAGAGGGAAAGACTCGTTGAGAATGTTTTTCTTTTTCTTTTCCTCAGCTGAGGAGGAGCCACTTAGAAAACCTGAGAAAAACTATTCTTTGTTGCAGGAGAACTACTGCTATTGCAATGTACAGAAGTCATTTCAAGAAGAAGAGGATGTCAACAGGGCCGTTTTAAACCCTGGAGTGGGTAAAGGTGAAGGTAAGATTGACAGAAAAACAAAAAGCTGTTTTGGAACTTCCCTGGTGGTCCAGCGACTAAGACTACACTCCCAAAGCAGGGCGCCTGGGTTCAATCCCTGGTCAGGGAACTAGAGCCCACATGCCACAAGCTAAACATTCCACGTACTCCAATAAACATCATAGATTCTGCACGTCGCAGCTAAGATCTAGCACAGCCAGATAAATAACTTTTTTTTTTGAAAGAAGACGTTTGTTTGAGGAATTGATTCCAAAGTGAAGTTAAGTATGGCACCAATTATTAAGACAGATTCAAATGATGTCACTTCGGCAGAAGTCACTTTGCAAGGATGCATGGTTTGGGAAATTGAGAAAGAGGAGCCAACCAGTGGGGACTACCAATTCAACAGTTCTAATGAGGAAGGAAACAAGAGGACTGCGGTGCCAGTTTCCAGGTTAAGGGATATATGTGTTGATTTTACATGCTGGGAGGGAGTGAGGGTCCTTTTTAAAAATGAGGAAAGGAGCTTTTGGAAAGCATGAGGCCACCCAAGACAGGATAAATTAATTGCCCAAGAGAGAAGACCATTGGGTGATCATGAGCCCCAGGGATGCCTTCCACTTAGCAAGGAGGGCAAAGGTTTTGTCAGCTGAAGGGAAGGAGGAGAGTGGATAAAGACAGAGACAAGAGAACAAATCTTCAAGGAAGAGAGGAATGGTGAGTGAGGAAGATGGATCTTCTCAATGAAGTGGTTGAGAGTCAGGTGGGAGGATGGGACTGAGGGTTTGAGAATCACAGAGAAGCATTATGCAACCCCTTGGGTGCGGGTCAGGGGCTGCAATGGGAGGAAAATATAAAGGAACGAAATGACTGCTAAGTGGCAAAGATTTTTTTCTCTCTGGGTTCCTGTGGGCCCTCACTTTCAGGCCTGAAACTGCTCCCTACCAGACTTCAAAGCCACCTGAAGGGTTGACACTTGTAGCTTGGTAATTCCAAGCATTCGGACCACGCCACCCGACACTGCAGTGAAAGGCTTTTCCAGGTCCCTCATGCAAGAAAAGAGACGCCAAGGAGCAAGGCAAAGAAGTATCACTAAAAAAAAATAGGACTAGACCCCGGCCATCTTTCTACCTCTCTCTCCGCTAACATGTCAGAACCAGGGAAATGCCTGACCTCGCTTCTTGGGAAGAGTGAAGTATGTGTATCAAAATACATAAATCCTAAAAAGCCCATTGTGAAGGGCAGAGCCCTCATTATTTGTATTTTGATCACTTTTAAATATTTTTAAAGTGAGCGCTTCCAGGGGCAAGGTAAATAGTCCCATTTTGTGAGTGCTTGATTAAATTCCAAACATATCATTTTGTGGGGCATGCCTGCAGATTCTGATACCTTTGAGCAGGTTTGCCAAGAAAGCGCAAATGTGAGAGGAGCCCAGCGAAACAAGGAAACTATTCTCCCAGTGGCAGGTTGCAGGGCTGTGCAAGGGAGAGCCAGCCGACTTTTGTCTCCCCACTGAAGGGGAGATTAGAATGGAATAAATTAGTGATGTGGACCTGAGTTGTTACTACATAATGATAACACTCTGTGCTCCATTCAAGGAATGCCAAGCCCTTTGACAAGACTCTTGCTTTCTCTTTGGACTTCACCCCGGGGGTGAGGAAGGGCACAGACTAAGCGCATCCCAGGTCCAGAGAGAAGTGTGCCTCCCCACCCACTTACCACAGTCTCACTCTCTGCTCCTTCTCTACCAACTTCTTGCCTTCCTTTCCTTTCTGACCATCTCCACCCATCCTTCATCATGCAGAAACCTGCCCAAAAGGAAACAAAACTGTATTGAGCATCCACTTATAGTAGCAACCAAGGCATTCATTTACTGGACCATTATGTGATCATCACAAAAACTGAATAGACAAGGGATAATCAAGTGATGGTCACATATTTAATGATTGATTTGGCATTGATCTTTGAATTGGGAATATCCCTTGGAGAAGGGAATGGCTATCCAGTCCAGTATTCCTGCCTGAAGAACTCCATGGATGAGGAGCCTACAATCCACGAGTTCGCAAAAGAGTCAGACATGATGGAGCAACTAACACTTTCACTAATTTTACCTTTTTGATATAGCTACCAACCAAACAGAATGATATGGAAGCTTCACTGGAGCCCAGGATTAGAGGCACTCACCACGCTGGGCATCACCTCCTAGTTGCTGGAGTGTGGAGCTTTCATCAACTGGAACAGAATTATCTCAATGTTTAGACAACAAGGACTGTTGAGTCTTGGTCCTGAGCTATCGCCATATTACAGATAAAAATGGGTCCACGGAGGTTTTAAATACTTTACCCCCAAACCACAAATTGATTATAGGCTGGGGACTCAGTAACTCAACTGGAAGGTCTTTTCCACCCACCTTGCTGGCCTTCTGCTCTCTTTCCTTCGTCATTGTGTGTGTGTGTGTGTGTGTGTGTGTGTGTGTGTGTGTGTAATATATATATATATATTTCACATATATGACTCTGTGGCTCCATGGATTATACAGTCCATAGAATTCTCCAGGCCAGAATACTGGAGTGGGTAGCCATTCCCTTCTCCAGAGGATCTTCCCAACCCAGGGATAGAACCCAGGGATCAAACCCAGGGATCGAACCCAGGTCTCCCACATTTACCAGCTTACAGATGAAAACATGCAGTGTTCTGGAGAGGACATGCAAAGGCACCAGAAGACTCCCTCCCAGGGAACTTCTCAAGTTGTATATATTAATCTCTGCTGTTCCCATGGAAAGTCTTCTCAGTAGTGGCAAAACAGGAGGAGAGGGAGTGAAGGAGTGAAGAAAAAACTGACAGAAAAAAAGCTTATATTTCCTCTTTTTCCCACAAAAAGGCAAGGACCTTGTTTTATTTTGTTCCTCATGGTACCCCCTAGAGCTCAGCACATGGTTGACACCCAGTGCGATTTGGTTGAATGAATGAAAAGATGCAGAGGACTAAGATGGTTTCCCTGCATCACAAACCAACCATATTGGGCCCTGCCAACTTCCTGGTCTGGGGCTCCTTCTCCTATTGGGCAGTGTCTCCTAAATATGAATAAAAGTTAGCATAACTGGAAACAAAACAACTTACAATTTGCAACCTACTGCATACTTAGGGTGACATTGAAGGAGTACCAGCACACAGGAGCCCTGGGTCTCCCTCTCCCTCTTGCTTTCCCCACACTCACCTCAATTCACCAGATCACCAGCTCCAAGGAAGTCCCTGATTATTCCTACACCTCAACCATACCACCTGCATATAGTGCTAGCTTTATATCTTTTCATTTTTAAGTGAATTCTCCCCTTAAGTAAATAATTTAAGTAAAATTACTTAAGGGAATGATTTTTGTAGCCTATACCAATTGGTTCAGGACTCCCTTTCTTACAAAGTTCAAATATGACATTTAATAGATGGAAAAGAATAACAGGAATCTAAAGAATAACATCAGTCTATCTAACTATGGACACTTCCTATTCATGAACTCCCTCTCCAGGGCCTCCAAAAGGCAAGGGGGAGTGGCCATGGCTCTTCCCTCTTTTTACCTATTACACGTTCCTGCAGTGTGGTTTCTGGACCAGCAGTATCAGTACAATCAGAACCTCTTATGAATGATAAAATCTTTAGTCCTAAACCTTCTAGAGTCAGAGTCTCTAGAACGAGGGGTCCAGTGATCTATTTTAAAAGGCCTCCAGGTGATTCTGGTGCACATAAAAGGGTGATGGCTACTAATCTATTATATCCTATTATTTTCCTGCCTGAGCCAGGAACACCTTGTGTTCCCATTGGGTGCTCTGGGACTCTCTGCCCACTCAGTTCTTTACTTCTTCTTGCCTCCACATGAAAACCCACGATACATTCTTATTAATGACATTATTAACTTACCTCCTTGGAGTCAGGGGTGGACGAGATAATCTTCTGAGAATTTTTTCAAGTCAAGAAGCTCTGATTCTTCAGGGGAGTCACAGCTAAGCAGACGGCCTTAAAGAAGAGGAGTATGATGTTGGCTATGCGTTTATCATGCATTGTGTGCTAAGTTGCTTGGGTCGTGTCTGACCCTTTATGACCCTGTGGAGTTTAGCCTGCCAGGCTCCTCTATCCATGGGATTTTCCTGGCAAGAATACTGGAGTGGGTTGCCATGCCCTCCTCCAGGGGAATCTTTATGACCCAGGGATTGAACTCATGTCTCTACGTCTCCTCATTGGCAGGCAGGTTCTTTACCACTACTGCCACCTGGGAAGCCCTGGGCTTATCATATATGGCCTTTATTATGGTGAGGTACTTTCCTTCTATACGTACTTTATTAAGAGTTTTTATCATAAACAGGTATTGAATCTTGTCAAATACTTTTATGCATCTACTGAGATGATCATAGGGATTTAATTATTTTTTTGGTTCATGTGGTATATCACATTGATTGATCTGAACCATCCTTACAGCATTACAGCACTATTTACAATAACCAAGATATGGGTCCATCAACAGATGAATGGATAAAGAATATATGGTGTGTGTATATATATATATATACACAATGGAATACTACTCAGACATAGTAAAAGATGAAATCTGAACATTGCAACAATATGGATGAACTTTGAGGGTATTATGATAAATAATAGATATTATTGTCTTTCTATTATTATATTTGTCTTTCTATTATTATATTTGTCTTTCTCAGCTACAGAAAGACAAACATCATATGATTTCACTTATATGTAGAATATAAAAAACAAGCAAACAAAAAACAAATGAACGAACCAAATGAAAGCAAACAGGTAGACAGAGAACAGAAAACAGTAGTAGTTATCAGAAGGGGAGTGACCAGGGGGAGGGCAAACTGAGTAAAGGGACCAACTGCATGGGATGGATGGAAACCAGATTTTTAGTGGTAAGCAGGCTGTAGCGCACATAGGAATAAAAATATTGGGTTGTTCATTCAGGGTTTTCCATAATATCTTACAGAAAAATCTGAATGAACTTTTTGGTCAGCCCAATAGAATGGTGCACAATATGAAACTTATATAATGTTTTAAACCAGTGTTATCTCAATAAAAATTAAATTATAAAAAAAAGAAGACAGACAGAAGAGAACTTGCCTGGTAAGCTTCCTTTGCTACAGGCTCCAAGGCTGGAGTAAAGTGAGGACANTAAGAGACAGGCCCAATAGAATGGTGCACAATACGAAACTTATATAATGTTTTAAACCAGTGTTATCTCAATAAAAATTAAATTATAAAAAAAAGAAGACAGACAGAAGAGAACTTGCCTGGTAAGCTTCCTTTGCTACAGGCTCCAAGGCTGGAGTAAAGTGAGGACATAGGCGAGTTGCCAGCTCTTAGTTACAGCCCCAGGAGATCTTTGATGTTCTCCCCTTGCAGTCTGGGGTCCCTGTTTTCAAGAATTTATCAGAATGACCTAGACTTAGCAAACTTGCTCTATGTACCTTGGACAAAATATCCGCTGAGTCAATTCTGTGAGGAGTCTTGGAATGTCAGTCTAAAAGCCTGTTTATAGTTGACTGCCTCTGGCAAACTGCTATCAGATGCAAAAAAAAGTGTCATAGGTTTGGCATATACTACATTATCCTCAGCATTTGCAGTAGGTGGGTGGTTAAGCAACAGCAGGTAGCAAATACAAAAGGAAGAATCCAGTCCCTGCTCTACTTCTCCCTTACCACCCCCTCCCTTCTTCCCCAAATTCCCACCTATGAGAAGACAACCTAAAGGACTCAAAAGAAGGATGACTTCTCCACACCTGGATATTCTCACACAGTTAAGAAAGAAAGAACCCAATCTCTGTTCAGTTCCTGGGTTCTGATATGCTTTTCCTTTCTAAGCTTCTACAACCTACTGCTCATGAGTTCATTTTGCCAACCACAAAATGTAGCTAACTTCTAACCTTCGACTTTACTTTCCTCCCTCTTCTAGGTTCTTTGAGTTATGAAAGCACAGTGAGTGAATGGAGAGACGGTTGAGTAGGATAAGATAAAAATGTTACAATCTCCATCTAAGACAACAGGCAAAGGTCCTGGAATTGGAGTCACGAGACTTGGGTCTCCAGCCAGGGCTTTGTCACTGGTGAGCTGGGAGGCTGAGGCAGGTTACTGCCCCCCTGGGTGTCACTGCAAAACAAGGGGCTTGAGCAAAACAAATCTCTGGGCTGTTTTCCAACTGTTTGATACTTCGAATAGAAAGACAGGACATAATAATGTCTTATTTTGGAGCTGCATTGCCCTTGTCTGAAAACTCAAGTTTGGGGACAGCAAGTAGACTACTTTGTTTACCAATCTGTTCTATCCGTGTTGATTGCTTGAAATGTGGGAAAGGGTAGCGTAAATGACTATAAGATCTTCCGTGGGAGGGCAGGTAGTTACATCCTTAGTGCCTCATTTGTCTCTTTTCCTGCCCTTTCACAGCTAATAATCCTTCTATGTATACTTTTAATTGCATCTAGGCTGCCTAAAATACAAGTACCATCAGATCATAGAGTCCAGTGCCCAGTACAGAGCCTGTTACCTGGCAGGTACTCAGTAGCATTTTTTGAATGAATGAATGAATATGGGTCTGTATATCTTAAGGGCCTGTCTACAGTGATAGCACAACCAAAGGAGAGGACCACATTAGCACTGGACTCATGTAGAGAGCACAGTCCTATTTCACGTGTTCTCTAAGAGTACTTGCTAACTCTGGTTTTTATTTTCTCTGAGACTGAATGTCAGCTCTCAACTTGATAGAGGAGAGTACAGCAATGACGGGAGGAGGAATTTGCCTGGGATTCAGTGAACACTTCATTTGGATATTGCTTCCTTTTTGAATTCTTTCACTGAAAGTTTGAATAGGAGGCCATAAGCTTGAGAAAAGATTCAAAATGGAGCCTAGCTGCTCCTTATTGCTCAGATTTTCCAACCACAGGTGAAGTTTCCCTGTATCTTGAAGACCTCATTCTGCTCCCCTGTACTCTTCGTTTGTGTTGGAGGGGGCACATTATTATAGTTGGGTATTAAGCTTTGCGGAAGGCTGAGAGAAGGAGGCTTTCTTGGTAAGCCTGGCTCTGTGGCTTGGCAGTCACACAAGAAAATGACTTTATCCCCAAACCAGATGTTCAAGTTGTTTTAATAATATCTTATGAGCCCTCCTCTAAATAAAACAAAAACTCACTCTATCAGAATGTTCCCTGGGATTAGAAGGTTGATCCTTGCTATCTGGTTTTACCCACCAGAGGGTAGCACCAAGACGAATTTGTAATAAATCCCTGACAAAACTCAAAATTGGTTCATGACGATTTGCTCAGGATTCTTTGTGAAAGTATCAGTACCTGAGAACATCAAGATAAGTCCCTAAATGCCTCATAAAATTTCTAGGTAGACACAGGTCTCTATTTATTACCAGAAATAGTGTTAGGACATTGAATAAATCCCCATGAACTGGGACCAATTGGCATTTTTCTTGCACAATCAGTTTACCTGGAATCTTAAAATGAGGTTGTCCAGTGTACATGGAGTTGGCTTCGATGATTGTTATAGTTTTTCTTTAACTCAACCATTCTAAGAATTTTTTAGGAATCATTGACTTGTCCAGACTTTTCACATTTGCATTCAATTGTCCTGCTATCTCTTCAAGAAAATTAGAGATACCAAAGGAATATTTCATGCAAAGATGGGCTCGATAAAGGACAGAAATGGTATGGACCTAATGGAAGCAGAAGATATTAAGAAGAGATGGCAAGAATACACAGAAGAACTGTACAAAAAAGAGCTTCATGACCTGGATAATCACAANTGCTCAGAAGGAGAAAGGCGGGAAGCCTCAGTGGCCGCAGATGTACAGGCATACGGTCTATTTTAACCCAAGTAAGTAGTGTGAAGTGTGAGTCACCCAGTCGTGCCCAACTCTTTGCAACCTATGGAGCCCACCAGGCTCCCCTGTCCATGGGATTCTCCAGACAAGAATACTGGAGTGGGTAGCCATTCCCTTCTCCAGGGAATCTTCCCAGCCCAGGGATGGAACTCAGGTCTCCTGCATTGCAGGCAGATCCTTTACTAGCTGAGCCACCAGGGAAGCCCATTTTAACCAAAGGTAGCAAATTACTTGCCCACAGACCAGATCATGTCTGGTTTGAAAAACTGAAAGTTTTTACATTTAAAACAACTTGTTACAACAAGAAGTTGAATATTTTCACCATAAAAAATTTAGCTTTCCTATTTCTCTGAACACATCCTACATCCTAATAGCATGACTTCTCTGTAAGACAGTAATCAGCCAGGGCTGAGCAGCGGTTGCCCCTTAGACAGCACCTTTTGTTAATTTGCCATGGTGATCACCTCTTGCAATCACCTTACATCAGCAGTCTTTTGTTCTGTAGAGGATGCATTCGTAAACTAGATTAGTTGCAGCAAGTTTTAGTATTTAAAGTAAATTTAAAAATTACTTTTTTAACTCTGTCACAATCTATCTATGATTAGGCCACTTCAATTGTTTTCATAGCCAAATAAATAAAATTCACTCTATGAGTGTGGTAAGATATGATTATGAAATAATTGACAGTTTTATAATACTTGAAGACACCTATGAATAAGAACAGCATAAATGAGATAAGACATCCATTTAAAAGAAATTTGTATAGAGTTCTTTACTCAATATCCCATTTATAGCCACTGATAAAGAAAGATTAATTGTTTGAAGACTATGTATATCAGAATTTTGTCCTGAAATATTTTTATGAGAAAATGGGATCAATAAAAGCATTCAAAAAGTATTCAAAAATATGCCAAAATAATGTCTGATAAATAATTTAGTATTCTCTATTACAAAATACATTAAATTCTCACATCAACAGAAAATATGGTTTCAACCTACACAACCATGTTTGTAGGGCAGAATAGAAAGAAACATAACCTTATGAAATTTAAATTACTGGGCTATTCAGTACATTTAAGGTATACAAAAGGAATCATTTGTTTTCTATTAAGATTTTGGTAGTGGAAGCATTTAACAAAAAAGAAATGAAGGAGATCAAGAGGCCTGTATAGTCATATAAGTCATTTATAAAGAGAAAATACATTATCACATTGATGACAGAAAATATATTGTCATATGAGTGATATTGATGATATTCTGTATTATCAATACAGGACCTGGGAAGAATTTAAACTGATACACGTGTGTCAGCACATTAGAAAAAGGAAAAATTTACAATATCATGAAATTCTATTCTATGTGCTTGGAAATTAGGCAGCTCAAACTTTTGCCTGTTTCTGCTAAGCTAATCAAGCTTCCCACAAAAAGGTTTACTGCCAATGTAAGGTTAGAATAACATAAATCTTGCTACATACATATTCTTCATGATCTACACTGAAGACATAATAGAGTCTGAATTACTAGGGAAAACAGTAAATTAAAACTGTGTTAGAACTGTGCACTTTTTTTTCAATCTAAGATTATGCTCAAATTATAAGGTGATGGTGCAGAAAGGAGACAGCTACTTTAAACAGATATTTTCATTCTATGCACAACATCAAAGTTCCATACCCTGCTAGAAATTCAAATAAAATCTGTTACTCCAGACCCTTGCTTTCTCCAAGTCTCCTGACATTAGTAATGAACCCCAAGATTTCTTATTGTTGTTATTTTTAAGCCCATGGTATTCTATGTTCTTTCATAGAGATTTGTTTTTTATAGCAAAATAACATTTTTATTACTATATTAAAAATTTCCTCAGGAGATTTGTTGGAGAAGAAAATGGCAACCTACTCCAGTATTTTTCCCTGGAGAATCCTGTGGACAGAGAAGCCTGGTGGGCTGCTGTCCATGGGGTCGCATAGAGTCGGACACAACTGAAGTGACTTAGCAGCAGCAGAGGAGATCTGTATATAGTAACAATCAAAGATTTTTGTCTCTGCTAAAGAAAGAACTTCTAGAATATTCTTCCACTGATTTTCAAGATGGAACAGTCCAAGGAAACAATAGAAAGTATATCTGATTTTTTAACATTCACTGAGACTCTTCAAGAACATTCAGTTCAGTTCATTTCAGTCGCTTAGTCATGTCTGACTCTTGCGACCCCATGGACAGCAGTACACAAGGCCTCCCTGTCCATCATCAACTCCTAGAGTTTACCCAAACTCATGTCCATTGAGTTAGTGATGCCATTTAACCATCTCATCCTCTGTTGTCACCTTCTCCTTCTCCCTTCAATCTGACCCAGCCTCAGGGTCTTCTCAAATGAGTCAGCTCTTCATATCAGGTGGCCAGTGTATTGGAGTTTCAGCTTGAACATCAGTCCTTCCAGTGAACACTCAGGACTGATCTCCTTTAGGACGGACTCCTTGGATCTCCTTGCAGTCCAAGAGACTCTCAGGAATCTTCTCCAATACCATAGTTCAAAAGCATCAATTCTTTGGTTCTCAGCTTTCTTTATACTCCAAATCTCACATCCATACATAACCACTAGAAAAACCATAGCTTTGAATAGACACACATTTGTTGGCAAAGTAATATCCCTGCTTTTTAATATGCTGTCTAGATTGATCATAACTTTCCTTCAAAGGAGTAAGTGTCTTTTAATTTTGTGGCTGCAGTCACTATCCATAGTGATTTTGGAGCCCCCAAAATAAAGTCAGACACTGTTATTCCATCTGTTTGCCATGAAGTGATGGAATCAGATGCTACAATCTTAGTTTTCTGAATGCTGAGTTTTAAGCCAACTTTTTCACTCTCCTCTTTCACTGTTATCAAGAGGCTCTTTAGTTCTTCTTCACTTTCTGCCATTTGGGTGGCGTCATCTGTCTATCTGAGGTTATTATTTCTCCCAGCAAAATTGATTCCAGCTTGTGCTTCTTCCAGCCCAGTGTTTCTCATGATGTACTCAGAAATATAAATTAAATAAGCAGGGTGACAATATACANGAGTGATCACACCATCATGATTATCTGGGTCATGAAGATCTTTTTTGTACAATTCTTCCATGTATTCTTGTCACCTCTTCTTACTATATAAGGAGACTTTAAAGCCATAGGACAGGATAAAGTCTCTTAAGGTAAGATCTCCTAGGTATTATACATTGATAAAGAAAAGGGCCAAGTATGTATCTTTGAACACTCCAACATTTAGATTTGAAAAATGAGAAAGAGAGAGAATAAGCAAAGGAAACTGAGAAAGAGCTATCAGGGAGGTAAGAGAAAAACCAGCGGGCAGACCTTACCGAAACCGAGTCCAAGTGCCCCAGAGGAGAGGGTGGACAATCGTACTGAAGGCTGAGTTGTCTGGATTCGATCACAAATGCTTAATTGCATTAACAAACATTCATTGAATATTTACTATACAAACACTATTCCAGGTACCCTTGGGAATGGTAACAAGAGACACATTTAGTGACTCCCCCCAAAAATAAAAGCTCTGGATCGAAGCTTATTTCACTGTTTATAAAGATCTACAATAGCATCATGAAACTCCATGTGCATGTGTATGAATGTGTATGTGTGTGTGTGCACGCATGCATGCGCGTCAGCCTACAGTTACTGACAAGGTGGTAAAGCCTGACTTAAATGCAGCAGAGCTTCCAGATATGAAGGGAAAATGTAGGCAAAGCCGAAGGATACTCAGTGGCCATCGGTATAGCCTGATGAGAAACCACAGAGAAGACCATAATGCTTTGTTGCAATGTAAGGTTCTATGACCCTGATACAATTCTGCAGTTCGAGAAAAGCCCTAATAATGGCTGAAACTGAATTTCCTATTAGGATTCAATTCAATAAAAATTAAATGCTATGATGGTGATGATGTTATTTAAGCAAGTAGGGCAGCCAATTAATTTTAAAATATAAAACTAAAGAGTGCAATCTTATACCTCTATTCTGAATGACTTCTATGGAAAACATTTAAAGAGCTTTTTATTGAATCCAAAATTAATATATACATACATACACAGGACAATACTTACGACCAGGCAGGGTTTGGGTAGATATCCAATTTGAAGCATTGCCATAGCCAGCATTGGTGCTGGCAGCCACTTGGAATCTATACCATCTAAATTTCTTCAATCCATATACTGTCTCTTCAGTTAGGTCAGCTTCATAGAGGTACTGAATTTTTTGATGTTCAACACATCCTTCAGAGTCCCATTCTCTGCATCTTTTAGCCCGAAGTTGAGTGGTAATCTTGTAGTTTTGGAAGTAGCCAAAGATAGTGTCAGGTCTCATCCATGTCAATGTTGCACTCGTTGACTGAACATTAGAAAAAGCAATATTCATGGGAACACTGGGAACTAAATATTAAAGGGAAAAAATGAAAAAAAATTAGAATTACTGAACACTGTGTAAATGGGATGAAGAAACAGGATTTACTTTTTTATTTTTTTTATTTTTTTACTATGCATGTAGTGGTGATCTCTTATTACAACTGCCCTTAGATTAATATACCCACATTTAATGAGCAGAAACTTAAGGTGATGCTTCAGAGAGCAATGATTCTAAGGGTTAGGGGACAAAACAATTGTGATATTTTTATTCCTAATTTTGCTCCCAAGTTTACTCACAAGTTGCTTATAAAAACTTACTTTAGTTCCTTATATAAACACTGGTACAAAGGAAAATTGCATCCTTATATAATCCTATGTATTTTCAGAGGTATGGTCTGAGTTTTACTATTTAATTCCCAAAAAAGACATTGTTATATTTAAATGACTAGATAGATATAAGCACATCTTACAGTAAATGCTGATTATAAAATAAACATTGTTGACTGAATTAATAATTTATATAATTGGGTAATTTTTATTTTATGTTGCACATATTTAAAACTAGTAAAACTCTCTAGAACATCATCAACCACACTGACATTAACACACAGAATAATGTATCATCTACAATCCTATGGTCCCACTTGGGATCATTATCAGATTTCACATTATGTACTGGTGTTAGGAAATCAAAATACACAGGCTTATGTTTTGTTTTCAAGTAGCCACTTATTAGACAAGAAATTTAAGTATATTATAGTGGGAAATATAAAAGAACAATGACTTCAGTGATACGAGCACTTTCTTCAGCTATGCCTGACCTTGCATATGTGCAAGGACCTTCGCTCAGAAGGCTGAGATAGGAATGATAACAATGATTTGTATGAAAATTACACTATCCATAAAAACATTATGTTAATGTATGCATTAAAGATAAAATTAAAAAATAAATGAGTTAGACAATTATTCATTAAAAACTCATTCGTTCCTAAACATATCACATTCAGATTTCAGTAAACACCCCCACCAATGAAGCCCAACAAAACATACAGTATTTTGCATGACGATTGCATGAGTGCGTGCTCAGTCTGTAAGCTGTATCCAACTCTTTGCGACCCCATGGACTGTAGCCCACCAGGCTCCTCTGCCCATGGGAGAGGAAGAATTCTTCCCAGGGAAGAATACTAGAGTGGGTTGCCATGTCCTTCTCCAGATCTTCCTGACCCAGAGACAAAACCCATATCTCCTGCATTGGCAGGAGGATTCTTTACCCCTGAGTCACCAGGGAAGCCCTCATGATGATTACTGTTATGGAAAAAAATAAGAAAGGGAAGAAGAGTTCCCAAGGATAGCGACATTTTAAGCTGAGTAGTCAGAGAGAAAGCCTCACTGATGAGGAGACATGAAGTTCCTGATGAAGGTAGGGAAGCTAACCATGTGAATATTTTGAGAAGGAACATTCCCAGCAGAGGCAAATGCATGATGACACTCCTACGTTGGAATCATGCCTGGTAATATTTGAAGAATAAAAAAGAGGCCAGTGGGCTAGCACGAGGTGAGATCTGAAAAGAAACACTGAAGACTTGATTGTATAAGACCAAGTGTAGAACACTGGTGTGACTCACTTGAGCAGGAGTAATTACGAGTTCTAACATACATTTTCACAGAGTCACTCTAGCTGTTTTGTTGAGAATGGACAAGGGAGATAGGGTGAAAACAGAGTAATTAGTTAGCTATTGCAGTGTCAGCATAAGAGATCATGATGGCCTGCAGCAGCAGAAATGAAGTATTCAGATTCTGACATGTGACATATGAGGTATAAGAGAGAGAGAGGAGTAGAGGAAAGCCCTAAGGTCCTCAGGTGCAAAAAGAAAGATAAAGTCACTATTCACCAAGAAAGGGAAGACTGTACAAGAAGTAGATGGTGCAGAGCAAGACTAAGGATTTCTTTTGAGCATGTTAACTTTGAACAGCCTATCAGATACCCAGAAGAGGTCAAATAATAGATGTATGCATGAGTCTGGAATTCTGTAGAGAGGTCTGGACTTGAGTTAAAAAATTTGAATGTTCTCTTAAATTTTTACAGCATTATCTACAATTTTTAAAATGTGAATATTAATTGTATTACACAAGTCAATCCCACAAATGGCTATATCAACATTAAAAAAATTTAATAAATAGCCAAATCAATCTGGATTGAATTGTCTCATCCAATAATAGTACATCACAACTCTATTTCCATGGCTCAAAAACAGCAAATCAATTTGGTCAAGGGAGTCAAATAAAAGTAAAAAAAGTTTGTTTTTTTTTTAACATACAAACTGAAATAGTTGATATTATCACCCTGTATAGGCATAGCCTAAAATCTGATATTTATTTCTATTTGTTTTACAGACCTATAGATTTTATATTAATATTGCCTAAATCTGAAAAGGGGTTTCCCAGGTGGTTCAGTAGTAAAGAATCCACCTGCCAATGCAGGAGACACAGGAGACATGTGTTTGAACTCTGGATCAGGAATATCTCCTGAAGATATGGCAACCAACTCCAGGATTCTTGCCTCGGAAATCCCGTGGACAGAGAAGCCTGGCAGGCTAGAGTCCATGAGATAGCAGAGTTGGACGCAACAGAGCAACTGAGTACACACACACAAAACTGGAAGAGAAGAAAAAGTCTAATGTAATAGAAAAAAATAGTAGATGACTTAAAGCTATATGATCATATACAATTAGCCTGTTTTCAAATATTTAATATTTTTATCATATCTTACTGTATTTAATCAAACATTAACCTCTAAAAAAGTAGCCTTACAAACAGAACACTTATTAGACTACTTACAGTACACTCCCTCTTGTATGTTTAGTTATGTATAAGAGCAATTAGAGAAAAAGTTATTTTTAAGGAAAATGTAACTTTGCAGAGAAAGAAGTCCATAATTGGCTAAAAAGTAGAATTTCCATTATTTAATGAAATCCTTCAGCCACTAAGGTTTAATTCAGACCACGTTATGATAAGATACATTTTCAAACTAATCTAACACAAGGCAGAGAAACCTGACTGATCTGGGGGTTCAGAAAAAATTTTAAGAGGAAAGGTTGCATATGAACAGAGAAGATTTCACTAACTATAAAGGCAGAGATTCAAGAAGAGGAGGGTAATGTGATCCAAATAAAATTTGACTATGGCTTATAAGTCACATTGGCAATAACAAAAAAAGTCTGGGGACATGCTACATCACAAAATTATAGATCGCTTGTCAAGCAATAGAAAGCTGTATCAAGCTGTCAGAATGAGATGTTCAGAAGTACATCTTTTCAAATCCAGTCATACTCACAAATAGGTAAAGGGACAAATTCATAGATCATTTGATATGTTCAGCAAAGAAGAAATAAGATGGTAGAAATGGGAAAGAATTGAATTTTTAGATCTATTTTGGTAGTAGAATCCATAGAACAGGCAAATGAATCAGAAGATCACAGAATCAGAA
Source organism: Neotragus pygmaeus (assembly GCA_006410875.1). NCBI lineage: Eukaryota > Metazoa > Chordata > Mammalia > Artiodactyla > Bovidae > Neotragus > Neotragus pygmaeus. Next base: position 180,363 of record SJYV01005335.1, on the reverse strand, counting down.
TTTGATGGCAGCTCAGAGATGATCTCCGTCAACCTATCTTTTTACATCTGACCTTTATGGAGACAGATCTCCCTAAGAATTTCAGTACATACACCTTCTTCCAGGCTTCCCTGGTGGTTCAGACAGCAAAGCATCTGCCTGCAATACAGGAGACCCGGGTTTGATCCCTGAGTGGGGAAGATCCCCTGGAGAAGGAAATGGAAGCCCACTTCAGTATTCTTGCCTGAAAAATCCCATGGATGGAGGAGCCTCGTAGGCTGCAGTCCATGGGGTGGCAAAGAGTCAGACACAACTGAGTGGCTTCACTTTCTCCTTCTTCTATGCCTTCTCCCAGTTTGTCAAACAAACACTGATATAGGCACTGATGCAAAACAAAACAAAACAAAACAAAAACAAAAAACATTGCAGCTATAATTAAGAATCCAAATCAGTTTACTTTAAAATAAGGAGAGGGGACTTCCCTGGTGGTCCAGTGTCTAAGACTCTGCTCTCCCAATGCAAAGGACTTAGGATCAATCCCTGGTCAGGAAACTAGATCCCACATGTCACAACTAAGACCTGGAATAGGCAAATAAGTAAATAAATACTTTGAAAATAAAGACTAAAATAAAATGTATCGAAATAGAGATTATCCAAGGGCCCTGATTTTATAATGAATCCTTTAAAAGCATAGAGGACACTAATAGATGGAGAAATATACCATGTTCATGGATCATAAGAATCAATATAGTGAAAATGAGTATACTACCCAAAGCAATCTATAGATTCAATGCAATCCCTATCAAGCTACCAACGGTATTTTTCACAGAGCTAGAACAAATAATTTCACAATTTGTATGGAAATACAAAAAACCTTGAATAGCCAAAGCAATACTGAGAAAGAAGAATGGAACTGGAGGAATCAACCTGCCTGACTTCAGGCTCTACTATAAAGTCACAGTCATAAAGACAGTATGGTACTGGCACAAAGACAGAAATATAGATCAATGGAACAAAATAGAAAGCCCAGAGATAAATCCACACAGCTATGGACACCTTATCTTCGACAAAGGAGGCAAGAATATACAATGGATTAAAGACAATCTCTTTAATAAGTGGTGCTGGGAAAACTGGTCAACCACTTGTAAAAGAATGAAACCAGATCACTTTATAACACCACACACAAAAATAAACTCAAAGTAGATTAAAGATCTAAACGTAAGACCATTAACTATAAAACTCCTAGAGGAGAACATAGGCAAAACACTCTCCAACATACATCACAGCAGGATCCTCTATGACCCACCTCCCAGAATATTGGAAATAAAAGCAAAAATAAACAAATGGGACCTAATTAAACTTAAANGTCTTTTCATTTTCTTGATATTATGCTTTGAAGTATGATGATTTATACTTTGATGAAATCTAATTTATCTTTTTCCCCCTTTTGTTGCTGGTAGTTTTGTCATCATACTTAAGAGACTATTGCCTAATTCAAGGTGATGAAGATATATGTCTATATTTTCATCTATGAGTTTTAGTTTTATCTCTCACATTTAGGTCTTTGATTTCTTCTGAGTTGATTTTTGGTTATGATATGTGGTAGGAGTCCAATTCCTCCCTTTGTATGTAGACATGCAGTTGTCCCAGAACCATTTTTTTTGAAGGCACCAGTTTTTCCCATTGAATGATCTTGGCACCCTTGTCAAAAATCAATTGTCCACAAACAAAAGTATTTATTTCTCAACTCTCAAATCTATTGTACTGATCTAAACATTTATCATTATGTCAGTATTATACTGTGTTGGTTATTGTAGAACTGCAGTAAGTTTTTGAAATCAAGAAATCTGAATCCTCAACATTATTTTTATTTTTAAAAATTATGGTGACTCTTTGAGGTCCATTTAATTTCTGTATGAGTTTTAAGATATGCTTGTCAATTCTGCAAAGAAGGCAGCTGGAATTTCAATAAGAGATTGTGTTGAACCTGTAAATAACTTTGAGGAGTATTAAAAGTATTATCATCTTAACAGTAATAAATCTGGTCCATGAACATAGGATATCTTTCTATATAATATATTATATATATATATATATATATAGTTGTGATGATGTCACGTGACTTGAGGGATCCTAGTTCCCCAGCAGGGATTGAACCCAAGACCCAGGCAGTGGAAGCATGGAGTCCTAACTCTTGTACCACCACGGAATTCCCACAGATTATATTTTTATTAAAACATTCTTTCATATATGCATTTGGTATTTTGTAATTGTCATCATTCCCATGTTATAATTTCTAAAATTGTTCCCTTTGATATGAATTGAGAATGTGAGGTGTCACTTTAATTATGAATATCTAAATATTTGTACTGTGATACCAGCTAGGAAATCACACAAAAAGAGTGCATAACAACATGTATATAACCTTATAGTCTACCTGCTTAATTCAACATGATGCAGCGCAAGAGTCAGAAGGCATCTCCTATGGCAAGAGTCTCACCTACAGAATTATGGAGCCAACAAAGCTGAAGTGGCCCCTTATGTCCTGAAAGCACATTACATGTGCTTTCATTGTCTCAGTAAAAGGCTCAATCGGAAAAAGTTGGAACTTCACCAAAATTGGATTTTCCCTAACACAAGAGTATTGCCTTGAGTCATCCTGCTTGCTGCACTGTTGAATTAAAACCCTTGGTGAAGCAATAAACCCTGGAAATTGTTAAGCTGTTTTGTGCCTTGGAGGAAAATTTAGGAACTAAAACAATGCCTCTGTCAAATGTCCTCATTCACTCCAGAATCATTAAAATCTAGTCCAACATTTGGAAGCAGATTTCACAGGAATTGTCATTTTCCATTGCCTTGCATTGGGATGACAGTATTGATATCTTTTAGTAGAGCCAGGTCCTGATTTGCATCTGTTATCTGCACAAGGACAGCATCAAAGATTCCTATTTTCTGAGCCTGTTTGGAAGGTTTGCAGACCTCCTGTGCTTTTAAATTTTTTAAATCAAAAATTTAATTTTGAGATGAAGGTAGAGTCACAGGCAAGTTTTATTGTTATTTATTTTTATTTATAACTGCTCTACAACGTTGTGTTGTAGTTTCTGCTGTACAGGGAAGTGAATCAGCTGTATGTGTACATGGGTCCCCTTCCTCTTGGACCTCCCTCCC
>SJYV01005335.1:161999-177092 GCA_006410875.1 Neotragus pygmaeus | reverse complement strand
GCTTCAGCAATACGTGAACCGTGAACTCCTTGATGTTCAAGCTGGTTTTAGAAAAGGCATCTACATCATCACAGAGCATCGAGCTGAGCTCCCCATGCTACACAACAGGTTCGCACCTGTTATTTATTTTACACATGATTAAGAGTCAGGCACAACTTAGCGACTGAGCAACAGCAACAACAAAGTGTATATATGTCAATCCTAATCTCCCAATGCATCCCAGTTTTGAGAATTAATAGAGTGATCTCTTCTATGTTTTATGTATTTTCTCCCTATGGTAACATCTTGTAGAACCATAGTGCAATATCACTACCAGAATATTAATATTCACGTGAGCAAGATACAAAATGTTTCTATCACTCACAAGGAACTCTCACTCTTGCTCTTTTACAGTTATATCCACTTCCCTCCTACCCGCATTCCTTCCTGGACCCCAAGCCACCACTAATCTGTTCTAAGTTTTTATATTTTTGTCATTTTAAGAATGTTATATAAGTGGAAACATGATAGTTTGTAACCTTTCAAAATTGACTTTTTTTATTCAGAATAATTCTCTGAAGATTCATTCATTCATGTTGTTTATATTAATATTTTGTTCCATTTTATTAAGTAGTATTCCATACTGTGTACCATAGTTTAACCATACATCCATCAAAGAACATTTGGATCGTTTCTACTTTGGGCAATTATGAATAAAGCTGCTATAAACATTCGTGTACAGGTGTAAGTGCTGCCATAAGCCTCCATTTCTTTGGGATAAATGCCCAGGAGTGCACGTGTTGGGTCACGTGGTAGTTACAAGTTTAGCTTTGAAGAAACTGTGTGTTTTCCAGAGTGACATTGTGCATTCCCATCTGAACATGGTGTAGCTGACCTATCTCTGTATCCTTGTCAGCATTTGGTGGTGTTTTTATTTTTTATTTTAGTCATTTCATAGGTTTGTAGTGATGCCTCATTGTTTTAGTTCCATTTTGACTAATGATAATGAACATCTTTCTATGTGCGCGTTTACCACTGTGTACTCTCTTTGATGAAATATCTTTTTTTGCCTTTTGTCTATTTAAAAATTAGATTGCCTTTTTAACTCTAGTTTTTAAAAATATATATATTCTAGACACTGGTCCTTTGGGGAATATGTATTTTGCAAATATTTCTTCTATAGCTTGTGTTTTAATCTTCTTAGTTCAGTTCAGTTCAATCGCTCAGTCGTGTCTGACTTTGTGACCCCATGGACTGCAGCACGCCAGGCTTCCCTGTCCATCACCAACGTTTGGAATTTACTCAAACTTATGTCCATTGAGTCAGTGATGCCATCCAACCATCTCATCCTCTGTTGTCCGTTTCTCCTCCCACCTTCAATCTTTCCCAGCATCAGGGTCTTCAAATGAGTCAGTTCTTCGCCTCAGGTGGCCAAAGTATTGGGATTTCAGCTTCAGCATCAGTCCTTCCAATGAACACTCAGGACTGATTTCCTTTTGGATGGACTGACTGGTTGGATTTCCTTGCTGTCCAAAGGACTCTCAAGAATCTTCTCCAACACTACAGTTCAAAAGCACCAATTCTTTGACGCTCAGTTTACCTTACAGTCTCTCACATTCATAGATGATTACTGAAAAAACCATAGCTTTATCTTCTTAACAGGGTCTTTTATGGAACAAAAGTTTTAAATTTTGATGAACTCAAATTTGTCAAATTTTCTCTTTTGGTATCAAATCTACAAGTGGTTTGCCTAGCCCTAGATCTCAAAGATTTTCTCCTATTGTTTTTCTTTAAAGTTTTACAGTTTTATGTTTTGTACTTAAGACCGTAATCCATTTTTTTTTTGCAATGGAAATAGAAGCCTCCCTGTCATACAATTAAAATTTTTTTAATCTTTATTTCAAAATTATTATTTTTTGGCTGTGTTGAACAGCATGTGAGTGAAGTCGCTCAGTCGTGTCCGACTCTTTGCGACCCCATGGACTGTAGCCTACCAGGCTTCTCAGTCCATGGGATTTTCCAGGCAAGAGTACTGGAGTGGATTGCCATTTCCTTCTCCAGGGGGAACAGCATGTGGGATCTTATTAACAGTTCCCTAACCAGGGATCAAACCCATGTCCCCTACATTGAAAGAGAGTCTTAACCACTGGACCTGCAGAGAAGTTCCCCAACGATCCATTTTGAGTTCATTTTTATATAAGGTATATAAGATTTAATAAGATTTTTATATAAAGTATATGAGATTTAATGCTATTTTTGTAGAGATATACAATTGCTCTAGCATCATTTAAAAGACTATCTTAAAATAAATAAATAAATGGCTGTCTTCCCTTCAACAAAATGCTTTTGCATCTTCGTCAAAAATCAGATGGCTGTATTTGCGTTGGTGTGTTCCAGGGTTTTCTATTTTGTTTTTTAATTTGTGTGTGTATCCGTCCACCAGTGTCACACAGTGTGGATTGCAGTAGCTTTCTTCTCTTTCAGAATTGTTTTTGTTCTTACCATTCCTTTTCTTTTCTACATAAACTTTAGGAGAAAAGGGAACCCTCTTACACTGTTGGTAGGAATGCAAACTAGTACAGCCACTATGGAGAACAGTGTGGAGATTCCTTAAAAAACTGGAGATAGAACTGCCTTATGACCCAGCAATCCCACTGCTGGGCATACACACTGAGGAAACCAGAATTGAAAGAGACACGTGTACCCCAATGTTCATTGCAGCACTGTTTATAATAGCCAGGACATGGAAGCAACCTAGATGTCCACCAGCAGACGAATGGATAAGCAAGCGGTGGTACATATACACAATGGAGTATTACTCAGCCATTAAAAATAATACAGTTGAATCAGTTCTAATGAGGTGGATGAAACTGGAGCTGATTATACAGATTGAAGTAAGCCAGAAAGAAAAACACCAATACAGTATACTAACACATATATATGNAACTGCCTTATGACCCAGCAATCCCACTGCTGGGCATACACACTGAGGAAACCAGAATTGAAAGAGACACGTGTACCCCAATGTTCATCGCAGCACTGTTTATAATAGCCAGGACATGGAAGCAACCTAGATGTCCACCAGCAGATGAATGGATAAGAAAGCAGTGGTACATATACACAATGGAGTATTACTCAGCCATGAAAAAGAATACATTTGAATCAGTTCTAATAAGGTAGATGATACTAGAGCCTATTTTACAGAGTGAAATAAGCCAGAAAGAAAAACACCAATACAGTATACTAACACATATATATGGAATTTATAAAGATGGTAATGATAACCCTGTATGAGAGATAGCAAAAGAGACACAGATTTATAGAACAGACTTTTGGACTCTGTGGGAGAGGGAGAGAGTGGGATGATTTGGGAGAATGGCATTGAAACATGTATCATATCATATATGAAACAAGTTGCCAGTCCAGGTTCGACGCATGATACTGGATGCTTGGGGCTGATGCACTGGGACAACCCAGAGGGATGGTACGGGGAGGGAGGAGGAAAGGGGTTCAGAATGGGGAACACGTGTATACCTGTGGCAGATTCATGCTGGTGTATGGCAAAACCAATACAATATTGTAAAGTAATTAACCTCCAATTAAAATAAATAAATTTATATTAAAAAAATAAAAGCAGAGATTTTTTTTTGGGGGGGTGGCGGGGGCTAGTTACCAAAGAGGAAGTATTTTAAGCAAGAGATTAGATTCAATGTACGAATATTTCTCAACAGCTGGCTTTGAAGAAGGAAGGGACTACCTGACAAAGAATTCAGAACCTCTCTAGGAGCTAAGCACAGTCCTTGGCCAAAAGCCAGCCAGGAATTGGGGAACTCAGTTCCACAACTGTAAGAAATTGAATTCTGCCACAACCATAGTAGGTTGGAAGAGAACCTTCACCCCACATGAAAATTCACCCCATGGAACCTTGATTTGACCTTGTGAGACTTCGTGAGACTCAGAATCCAGGCATAGCACTTCTGACTTCCAGAACTGTTCTCTAATAAATGGGTGGGTGTTATTTTTAAAATTACTAAGTTTGTGATAATTCATGACCTACAATAGAAAATACAACTTTCCACTAACAAATGACCAATCTAACCTGTTCTTAAACATACAAAGGCAAACTCAAAATCTTGAGGGGCTTTTAAAAAAATTGTTTCCAGAGCATTAGTTTGTACAGCCTTCCTTATTTTAAACTGATATCTACCACCCTCTAAATCCTAGTTCAACACTGAAAATATACCTTAAGCAGGCCTAATTTTATTTTCATTTCCATTTTACTCCAACATTTATACCAAAGATCTACAAAGGTTTTTATTCTGCATGCATATCAATAAAAAGATTGAGCAATTACTCCAAATTTATTTATATATTATATATATACATAAATGCCAACCTACATGTTAGATTGTGTCTCTGAAGGTCTAGACTAATTCTTGGAACAAAATAGGCATTTAAAAAATATTTTGAAAGTATGAACAAATGAATAAGAGGGTATTACAGGAGATTTGATTTAGATAGACTGTCACCAGACTGTTCCTGATGAATTATAATTTAATTGGCGATCCGACAGATAAGATGTAGCCTCCCTGGTGAAAAACATGTTAAGCCGCTGGAATAAGAAAACAGCACAGTGGAAACACATAAAGGCTACAGGGTATACCAGGAGGTGAATGGGAAGATAGAAAGTTATAGGTGTAGGCCAGAATCAGATAATATTGAGCCTTGTAGGCTAGATTCAAGATTTTTAGTTTTACCCTAAGTGCAGTGGGAATACTTGATAAGCATTGTATTGCCTTTTAATTTGCATTAAAACCATTGACTGCTTTTCTCCCATAAGATCCAGTGTGTATGATCAGAAATTTCCTTTCTTTCTAGTCCATCATCAACTACTCCTTTCCTGTTTCCTTTACCGAAGGTTTACTAAGCAGCTAGAGGTGGGAGGAAAAAAGGATGCATTCTCTATTTAGGAGCTGGAGAAGGAGAAGAGGGTACCTTTTCCCTGTATTTCAGCAGAAGGGATGATGCACATGGCTCTCTGACTAACTTTTTTATCCCCTCGGATTTCAGGAAAGAAGACTTTAATGGCAAAGTCTGTGGCACAGTAAAGAAAAAAATTCAGCAGATTAATATTGGTCCACAGGCTCTACATTCTGTAATTAAGTTTTGCAGAGAAGTAAAGGTCTAGATAGGACAGTACTTTAACTTGACAAAGAAACAAGATCTATACAAGTTGTTCTAACCTAAATAAAGGAAGAGTAACAATAACTGCAATTGCCTTCCTTATGACAGGCACAGGGATGGGCCTTGCACAAGACACCCAGAGTCTGACATGTATGGGCCACTCAGTAAGTATTGATATTTGACTAAATTATGGTTCATAACACAGTCCTTTGGTTTTCATGTGCTACCAAAATTTGTCCACATTTTTGACTCAAATGTATTTAGAAGTATGAACCAGAAATAAATCCAATCTGAGGCCAAATATATAATATAACTTCATAGACAGTTTTTTTTTAACAAGGCTACCTGAGATGTGCATATAAATAACTAGCAGTAAACTTCATTTATATCCAGCATCTTCTCTTTTGATGAACTGTGTGTTGAACTAGACTATTTCAAGGCAACTGCCCTATTGAATTACAGATACAAAAAGGATTACACTCATTTTAGCATGGAGAATCAGATTTCCATTCTTTAAGAATGACTAAAAACCTCAAACTTTTTCTATTCACAGATGGTACTCATTTGAACACATCATTCCATGCTTCCTGGAATAATCACGCAGCTTGCTTAGATTTTCTGAACATGACTGAACTGTGATGAAGCGATCAACATTCTCTGCCAAGGTATTCCGTAAATTATATTTTTATTCATAAATTATTCGTATCAGAGAAATACTTCTATCACAGTTGAAATGAAGGTCTACAGATCTATACAAGTAAAATTTATTACAGTTTAAATGCATATCAGTTTTCAGTGATTACTTAGTATATCTCACTTAGAAGGTGAAAATGTGTATAAAATATAATTACTCTCTAAACTTCTGAATATTAGTTATTAGAAGTTGCTACACTCTTATGATAGGATGATAGCATTAACCTGGTTAACTGTGGTAATATGGAAGACCACGTTTCCTTAATTCTTCAGTCATGACTGCATACATTTATCTTTAAGCACAGATACGCTCTCTTTTAAGCAAAACAAATGTCTGAAAATTTTATATTTATAAATATCTATAAAACTTACAAAAGTATCAACACAATCTTTCCTAGATTAGGAATATTTTTGTCTCTACTAATTTTAAATTAACTACAAAACACAAGGTACAAATATATGATCTGAGCATAAACAAACAAAAGTACCGTTTGCTAACACCAAAATAATATGGATCAATATAAACATAGAAACGCCTGCAAAGTGCAAAAAGATTTTCTCATACCAGATAAATTTTGCACTAACTTGAATTTAATCAATATCATTTACTAGGCATTCAGATTGAGTGGTGTGGCCAAGTCTGACTTATATATATATAAGTAATTTAGCCAATAGAAACTGTCACATATAGGTGATGCCAAAAGGAAGATTCCAAAGAAAGAGAAGGTCTGGGAGGTATAACCTGAAGGAACAATTGATGACTAGTAGAGATGAGGGAGAAATAATGTTTAAGTAGATTAATAAGGAGAGAGATACATTAAGTAGCAACACGATGTCTGTCACAGGCTGGGAAGCATACCAGGTTGGAGAAAAGAAATTGTAAGGAAATCATAAGAAAAAAATGGGGGTGGGGGGGTGAGGGAAGGTGGTCGTATTAAGTGTGGTGTTATTGAAAGGCACTGCAACTTTGAGAGATGAACTTATATGACTATTGCAGAATGCAGAGAACAAGGGACAGAGATTAACTGGTAAAGTATAAACTTAAATAAATCCTGAGCCTCTATATAATGAGTTATTAGGAAAAGGTACACTTAATAGAAACTGGTTAGATACCACATATATCCAAGACAATGTAAATTACAATGATAACAAAGAATAATTAAGAACAGAGCTAAAAGAAAGAGGCAAAAGAATATTGGCCCAAAATGTGATGACATAGTAGGCAGAGAAAAAACAGAAACAAGTGGAATAAACCCAAGAATTAAGTTAATAGATCAAATGTACACTGTACACTTCCTAGAAGTAGCCTATGAATTAGCTCTCATGCAACAGAATATAATACAAAGGAAAAAATTAAGATGGTAAATCTCTGTGACCATAAATAAAGGCAAATTAAATGAAAAGGAAACATGCAATAAACTCTGGTATTGAGATCAAAGGTATTGCTCTCCCACCTCTCCCTGACCCCCACCAAATCACACAAACAATGCCATATAATTTAACGAATGATGTCATCAAAAACATCCTTACATAGGAAATACCTAGTGTGTTTAACTTGGCTCTTTCTTCTGTCTCTCAGTGTAGATGGGCGGAACAATTATCAAACACATTTATGTAAACCTATTTCTTCAGAGGTTCTAATTAGTCAGTTTTAAGTACACTTCTCTCTGGCAGTCTTGCTTAAACCAGAGATAGATTCTGCAGTAGCTTAAACAAAATTTCCCAACATTTGTTATGTAAATATGATTTTAGGTGATACTACAAAGCTGAGAACATGGAATGATGAACTCTTATTAGTATGCCAAATTAAATCACAAAAATGTCATTTTCATGAAAGAGAACTGAGAAACTATCTATAAACAGGACTAGGTTTTCTAAAAAAAAATTTTAAGTGTCTGTCATGGTGCATCTATAGGTAGACAATCAGGGATCCAAAATTCTATGGACTATAATAGTTTTTAAACCAAATATTATTAAAAACATAAAATTCAGAAAAATATCTCAGTATAATAGTTTTTAAACCAAATATTATTAAAAACATAAGATTTAGAAAAATATCTCAGTAAAACTTCAGGGTGAAAATGTCACATTCTTGGGGAGAACTCAACAAGAAAAATGATGACACATTCTGTTTGGAGGCAAAGTAAGTTGATTTGTTTTATAGAGTCATTAGTTTGAAAGCTCTATATAGCAAGTCATCTCGTGAGAATATCTATCAAAATGACAACTTCGATGTGAAATAGTTTATCAGAAGCAGTTCTTAGGGGAGTAATTATATAGCAGAATTAATTGTCTATTAAGACCACTCATATTAATAACACCTGGAGACTAAGTTGAACTGTTGACACTGAAGAAGAAATGAGAATGATATACTGGTTAGGGCTGATTTGCTTGAGGATGGAATCTGAATAAATAAAATGCTTGTTTCAAATCTTGTTAGCATGAACATATAGAGTTGTCTTGAGAGGAAAAGCTTAGGTTAGAGGAAGAGGTGAAAGAAAGAAATTCTGAGGCCACCAAACACCAAGAGAAAAGAACATATTTTAACAACAAGAAGCAATTAAGGAATTCTACTCAAATCTTGAAGAGTTGCGAAATGAAAATCACTCAGTTGTGTCCAACTCTTTGCAACACCATGAACTATGAAGTCCATGGAATTCTCCAGGCCAGAATACTGGAGTGGGTAGCCTTTCCCTTTTCCAGGGGATCTTCCTAACCCAGGGATCAAACCCAGGTCTCCTGTATTGCAGGTGGAGTCTTCACCAGATAAGCCACAACGGAGTAAGAGGTAGGGAGAAACAATTTGGCTTTGAATCCATGAGGGTGAATACACATTTAAGGGGGATGGTATTTATAATATCAGAATATCAGATGACAAAAAAAATTGAGTCTCTGTCAATTCAATATTTAATTCAGGGTAAATTAGAATAGGAAAAAGAAATTATATATATAAAAAACTCATATAAGCCAGTAATGTCGGGAACATACTGGTACATAAGAAATATTTAACAAGTAAATCAATATGTGAACAAACTAATGGATGGATACATGGATGCATGGGTGAATATGTGGATTTCAAGAAGAAAATATCACCAATGCCATCACCAATATTGATTGATGAACAGGTGTCACCAATTGTGATTACAATCAAGTGCTACTTAAAACCATTCTTTTTTAAAGACTGGCTGTATGAAAAGCCTTGATAGAGTAAAATATACAAAAAGACTCCTGGATCAAAAGTTTGGGGAAAGTTCTATAAGACAGATGGATTTGGGTTGTTCAAGGATTCTGAGAGATAAGGAATAAAAGGAGAGAAGTAGGGGGGAAAGTCAAGAGGAGAAAGGATCAAAGGACTGAGTGAGACTGGAGACACTGTGAAATAATGTTGTTTGGTCCCTAAGTCATGTCCAACTCTCTTGCAACCCCATGGATTGTAACCCACTCAGGCTCCTCTGTCCATGTGATTACCTAGGCAAGAATACTGGAGTGAGTTGCCATTTCCTTCTCCAGGGCATCTTCCAGACCCATGAATCGAACCTGTGTTTCCTGCGTTGGCAGGCGGATTCTTTACCACTTAGTCACCTGGGAAGCCCATGAAATAATGTAGCCAATAGAAAAATTGGTTACATTTCACACTGCCAAAATATTTAAGAACAAAAATACCATTTAAAGTCATGTATATTATTACAATGTAAACCCTTCCTTTATGTATTCACAAAACGTTCAGTAAGGCTATTACACATAAAAGTGCACGGTGTGACTAGAATTGTCAAAATCACGCAAAAACTGTCCTGAAGTAGTCAAAAAGTTATCTTAACATATCCTATTATCCCAGCCTAATAAGTCTGAGAGATCTCTTCCGATCATGCCAGAAAAGCTTATGTCACACTGATCCTTCTGCAGATAACAACTATGACCTCTGTGGGGAGGGAGGGACAGCTTCTGGCTTAGTGTCAGGATGCAGGATTGCTAGAGTAGCTGCAAAAGGAAGAAGTCACTAAGGGGTCAGACCTAAACACTGGGTCTGAACTCCCTAGAAATCCTTGGCCATTCTCATAATCGTGAAAGTATGTAGGGCATGCCAAGAAGCAAAGTGGAAAGAAACAGATGAAAAACTTATGAGAAATTTTAGTTGCTTCCCAGTGCAGACAAGATAAAATTCGGAATTTGAATCACACCAAATTAAGGAAACCTCATCGCAAAATCCCCAAAGGATCATACATTTACTTTGCTTTATTGTCCCAGGATTAATGAATTCTCTCCACAGATAAGGTTGAAACCATAATCACACATTCACAAAACTATAATACAGTAATTATAATGGCGTGTTAGAATGAAAAGTCAACACCCTTCAAAAGAAGATAACAAAATCCAGAGTTTCTGCACAACATCACCAACAACATAAAATTTAGGTTTAAAAATTACTATGCAGACAAGAAAATTTCTACTGACATAAAAGTGTATGTCATAGTCAGGAGGAAAAAGTGTTCAACAGAAAGATCACAGAATAACACAAGTGTGGGAATTAACAGAAAACTAATTTAAAGAAGCTATGATAAATATTTTATTTGACTTAATGGAAAAGCAAATGAGGAATTTCAGCAGAGAAATGGAGATAAGGAAACAGAACTAAATGGAAATTATAGTTTATAACTATAATACCTGACATGCTACTGAATTTGTTTAATCCCAGATTAAAGATGGCAGAATACAATCAATGAACATTATGGCACATCAGTACAAAGCTGATCTACAGAATAAAGGGGAAAAAAGTTAGAAATTTTAATAAAGCCCTATCCTTTAAGAGGTACAGAATTAGAATCCCATAAGAAAAGAATAGTAAAGGGCAGAAAAATAATTTTAAAATGATGGCCCCAAATTTCTCAAATTTTAGAAAATTATTAATTTACCAATACAGAAAACTAAATGAACTCATAGCAAAATAAATGCAACAGAAACCATATTATTATAATATTGCTTAAAAGAAAAAAATCTTAAAAGTTGTCCCTTAAATAACATTTCATACATAATAGATAGTGATGGAAATAGTAGTTAACATCTCATCAGAAATAATAAGACCCAGAAGGCAAAGGAAATACCTTTAAAGAGAAAAATATTGGGTAGGGGCAGCTATCAACCCAGAATTATATAATCCACAGAAAAAGTTCCTCAAAAGTGAAAACAAAATAAATCTATTTTAAATGAAGTAAAATCTGAGAGAATTTCATTTCAGCATCCTTGCGATAGCAGAAATTCTAAATGGAGTTCTTTAGTTGAAGGAGAAATGAAGTCAAATATAACTTACAACTACTGGAATAGAAGAATACCAATAATGATAATTATATGAGAAACACATGGTCTTCGTTTATTTTAATGTCTACTGGCTATACGAGTAAAAGTAATACCATAACTTGTGAGGTTTAAAATATAAATATATGTAAATTACTTAAATATATATAGATGTCAAATGTATGACAGTATATATGTAGTTGTACTTTTACAAAGTTCATGTATTTATGTGAAGTTGTACAATATTAATTGAACTACAATAATCTCAGGAATTATATTGTAACCCCTTGATCAACCACTAAAAATAATGACAAAGAAGTATAGATAAAAATCTTATAGAGAAATTAAAACACAAAGCTACAACCTCCAGTTCAGGAGGCAATAAAGAAGGAAGGCAATAAAGGACAGAGGAGCTAGAAAACAAATAGCGAAGAGAACTAACATCAACTAATTCAATTTAGCTTGGTTCTATTTGCTATTTGTTTTCTAGCTTTTTTCCTCTGTTCTTTCTTTAATGGGCTTCCCGGGGGTGTCTCAGATGGTAAAGAATCTGCCTGCAATGCAGGAGACCCAGGTTTGATCCCTGGGTCGGGAAGATTCCCCTGGAGCAGGGAATGGCAACGCCCTCCAGTATCCATGCCAGGAGAATTCCATGGACAGAGGAGCCTGGCGGTCTACAGTCCATGGGGTCACAAAGAGCAGGACTTGACTGAGCCAGTAACATTTTCACTTCCAACTTACTTAATTACTTTCAATATAAATAGATCAAATGCTACATTTAGAAGACAGTGATTGTCAAATAACATAAATATGAAAGACCCAATTATCTGCTGCCCACAAGAGAAAATTTGTACACGAGACATACAGTTTAAATATGATACAAATAATTGAAAAGATAGGAAAAAAACATAGAACACAAAACAGTAGAACTTGTGCCTATATTAATATTAGACTAAAGAATCCTTAAGGCAAGGAGGGTTTTAAAAATAAAAGAGATAGTTTATAATAATTAAATGGTCAGTAAGGAAGTTACAACAATTATAACTGTGTATGTATTTAATAATAAAACTCTAAAGTACATGAACAAACTACTGACAGACTTAAAGAAGAAATAGACAAATTCACAAGGTATTTGGATATTTTATATTTCCTTATCAATAACTGATAGTATAATTTTTACTGAAAAGTGATAAGAATATAGATTTATAAAACATTATCATATTGAATACATAGAACATTTATGGACCACAACTGAAAAATATACCTTATTTTCAAATATGCATGGAAGAATATTCAACAAGATAAACTATATGCTGAGCCATAGAAACTGTCCCAACTAATTTTTTAAAATTAACTGTTATAGACATATTCTCTAACAATGGCAATAAATTAAAATTTGATAATATGTAGATATCTAGAAAAGTACCAAAAATTAGAAATTAACTATATCTTTAAATAATATGGCTCAAAGAAGAAATTTCAAAGGAAATTAGAGAATATCTTTATTGAAAGAGTCAAAATTTTTAATTTTTTATATAAAAGAAGATTTATATCTATAAATGTTTATATTTGGAAAAAAGGGAGGCTTAATCATTATGTTAAGAAAAATATGCTAGACACACAAAAATAAATACTACAAGATTGTATTATGTGTGGACTATAAAAAAGGCAAGTTCATGGAAACAGTGGAGCAATGCTTGCCAGGGACTGGGGAGAGAGGTGATGAAGGATATTGGTCAAATGCTTTAAATTTTAGTTATATGAATAAGTTATAAGAAACTAATGCACAGCATGGTGACTACAGTTAATTATGATGTACTGTATACTTGAAAATGGTTAAGAGAGTAGATCTTAAGGGTTCTCACTACACATACAAAAAAGGTAAATATGTGAGGTGATGGATAGTGTGATGGGGGAATCATTTCATAATGGATACATATATCAATGTACTGCACTGAATACCTTAAATATATCCAATATTTATTCATCAATCATACCTCAATAAAGCTGGAGGAAAAAGTAGGTAAAGAAAAAAACTATGATCTATATCCTCACCATAAAAATACAGAAAAAAGAAGAGCATATTAAAAGTAAAATATTTAGAAGGAAGAAAGTAACAGAGATCAAGATCAATGAAATAAAAAATAAATGAGAATATTAAAAAATTCAAGTTAGTTCTTTAGATAAATTAATAAAATTCACTAACACTTGTCAAGCCATATACAAAATGATAATGCATCTAATCAAATGTGGTCCATCCCAGGAAGGTAAAGTGAAAGTCGCTCAGTCGTGTCCAGCTCTTTGCAACCTCATGGACTATACAGTCCATGGAATTCTCCAGGCCAGAATACTGGAGTAGGTAACCTTATCCCTTCCCCAGGGGATCGAACCCAGGTCTCCCACATTGCAGGTGGATTCTTTAACAGCTGAGCCAAAAAGGAAACCCAAGAATACTGGAGTGGGTAGCCTATCCCTTCTCCAGGGGGGTCTTCCTGACTCAGGAATTGAACTGGGACTTCTGCACTGCAGGCAGATTCTTTACCAACTGAGCTATCAGGTAAGCCCTCAGGAAGGTAAAATTTACTTAATATTTTAAAAAGTAATCATATACCACAGTAAATCATAATTTACCATAGTAACAGAATACAAGAGAAAAAAGCATATGATCAAGGGCATCTACAGACATCCTACAGTACACATCATACAAAACAGTGAAGGACAGATGCTTCCTCTTTCAACTGGGAACAATGCAAGGATATCTGCTTTTATTATATCTTTTAATATAGTATCAGAGTCTAGCCAGTGCAATGTGGTAGGGTAAAATAAATAATAGGTTTTAGAAAGAAAGAGATTAAAAATTACTTTAATTATAGATGAAATGATATTTTTAAATACAGAAAATTCTAAGGCAATATATACAATCTTCTATGTCCAATAAACAAATTTAGCAGTTATAGGATACAATATCAAAAAAAACAAAAATCACCCATATTTCTAGATTCTACCTCAAACAACTGGTGACTAAAATTAAAATAACTCTACCTCCAATATCATAAAACATTAGATAGGAATAATTTAAACAAAAGATGTAAAATTCATTTGGTGTGAACTACAAAGCACTGCTGAATTAGAGTCTAAAAATGGAGACATATACCATGTTCATGGATTACTTAATATTAAAATGACACTTCTCCCTAAATACATGATAGATAAATGTAATTCCAATAAAAATGCCACAGGAGATCTGGGCTCGATCTCTGGGTCGGGAGGATCCCCTGGAGAAGGAAATGGCACCCCCCTCCAGTATTTTTGCCTGGATAATTCCTTGGACAGAGGAAGCTGGCAGGCTATGGTCCACGGGGTTGCAAAGAGCAGGACACGACTGAGTGACTGACACTTTCACTATCTTTTGATTGACACATGAACTGTTCCAAACTAAGTGTTATGAATAAAAGTGCTATTGATATTTTTATATAAAACTTTATTTTGGACTTCCTGGGTCATAGTCTAGATCCATGTCTACTTCAAGATCATGAAATTATTATCCTATACCATGAACTTCCTGATGTTCAAGCTGGTTTTAGAAAAAGAAGAAGAACCAGAGATCAAATTGCCAACATCCGCTGGATCATGGAAAAAGCAAGAGAGTTCCAAAAAAACATCTATTTCTGCTTTATTGACTATGCCAAGGCCTTTGACTGTGTGGATCACAATAAACTGTGGAAAATTCTGAAAGAGATGGGAATACCAGACCACCTGACCTGCCTCTTGAGAAACCTGTATGCAGGTCAGGAAGCAACAGTTAGAACTGGACATGGAACAACAGACTGGTTCCAAATAGGAAAAGGAGTACGTCAAGGCTGTATATTGTCACCCTGCTTATTTAACTTCTATGCAGAGTACATCATGAGAAACGCTGGACTGGAAGAAACACAAGCTGGAATCAAG
>SJYV01005335.1:133719-161520 GCA_006410875.1 Neotragus pygmaeus | reverse complement strand
AGTAGTCATGTATGGATGTGAGAGTTGGACTGTGAAGAAGGCTGAGCACCGAAGAATTGATGCTTTTGAACTGTGGTGTTGGAGAAGACTCTTGAGAGTCCCTTGGACTGCAAGGAGATCCAACCAGTCCATTCTGATGGAGATCAGCCCTGGGATTTCTTTGGAAGGAATGATGCTAAAGCTGAAACGCCAGTACTTTGGCCACCTCATGTGAAGAGTTGACTCATTGGAAAAGACTTTGATGCTGGGAGGGATTGGGGGCAGGAGGAGAAGGGGATGACAGAGGATGAGATGGCTGGATGGCATCACGGACTCAATGGACGTGAGTCTGAGTCAACTCCGGGAGTTGGTGATGGACAGGGAGGCCTGGTGTGCTGCGATTCATGGGGTTGCAAAGAGTCGGACACTACTGAGCAACTGAACTGAACTGAACTGATTCTAGAAAGTTTATAGTTTTAACTTTAATGTTTATATCCATAAATCACCTAGAATTTTGTATATAAACATAGCATGAGGTATGATTTAAAGTTCCTTTTTTAATATATTTACTCAATTTTTCCAAAACTGTTTGTTAAAAAGTTTCTTTTTCCTTATTTAATTACCTTGGTAGCTTTGTCAAAAATCAAATATTTGACCGTATGCACTTCACTTTCTTTCTGAAATATATTTCAGTGTACTAAATATTGCTTTTATTGTTTTTTCATTTCCTATGTATTTGTAACAGACAGGAACAGACTTTCTAATGAGTTGGCAAACTTTTTTGAAGATTAGGGAACAATCATCACTTTCCCCATTGATTATTAAGTTTGCTTTGCACACATTTTACAGACAGCTTTGCACTCATCTTTATGGCCCCACACTACCAGGTAAAGCAAAAACTGCCTTTATATGAAGGGTCAATAACCATGTTAAAGGAATTAACATCATTAAACATAAGTGAGATGAAAATTGAACTCACAATAAGAGAGAAGTTCTTTTATACCTGCTAGACTGTCTAAAATTATAAAGACTGATAATGCCAAATTCTACTGACACTGAGAAGTATGCCGTTGGGTGAGTATTTAAAATCATACAAGCACTTGTTAGTTTCGTGAATAGTTAAAACATGGATCTAGACTATGACCCAGGAAGTCCAAAAAAATTTTTTATATAAAAATATCGATAGCACTTTTATTCATAACAGTTTGGAACAGTTCATGTGTCAATCCAAAGAAAGTGAAAGTGTCAGTCACTCCGTCATGTCCTGCTCTTTGCAACGCCGTGGACCATAGCCTGCCAGGTTCCTCTGTCCATGGAATTATCCAGGCAAGAATATTGGAGGGGGTTGCCATTTCCTTCTCCAGGGGATCTTCCCAACCCAGAGATCAAACCCAGATCTCCTGCATTACACACAGATTTTTTACCCTCTAAGCCACTAGACATACAAAAATAATGGAGTATTCAAATGATGGAAATTGACTCAATAATAAAAGAAACAAATTGCTGAACCCTCAACAACATGAATTTCACAATTACATTGAAAGAACTAGGCCAGATATAAAAGAGTACAATAGGTGAAGAACAAATGAAACTAACCTACGTTGACTGAAATCAGGATAGTGGTTGCCTTGAGGACTGTGTGTCCAAGGGAACTCTCTGTGGAAGATGGAAATATTCTATATGGTGCTGAATGGTGGCGGTTATAAATGGCTGTACGCCTGTGTGGAAACTCATTTAATTGTACAATTAAGTTCTGTGCATCTCACTGTATATAATTTTCCATAATTAGAAAGTGTTTAAAAAAATAAAAAAGTTTTCTCATTAGAATGTAATGATAATTTCAAATAAGTCATACATTTATATAGAAAATTAAAATACTAGATACTGATACACTAATATTTTATAGATCTAGATATTATGGAAAAAATCGTGAGCTTTATTGTATTTCTCATATGTCCATACTAGAAAAGAGGCCTTACAGATTAGTCCAAGAATGTCAACGACTACTTTTAATTCTCTTTTGGTAACGTTCAATCTTCAAGAAGATTTCCTAATAGTACTGATAAATAATAGCATTCTATCTAGCTTCTAAGGAGGGTCTCACACAGTTAATAATTTCTCTGTAATAATGTCCTAAATACAAAATTAGTTTTCAATTTCAAGTCTAAACATTAAAAATGTTAGGCTGTCATACATAACAAATTTAATGTATTATTAATTAGTATTAATAGTAGCATTAATATTAAATTGTTACATTTAATTACATTACTAATAGAATCTTGGCTTTAAGAAAAAATCTTATCTAGAGCTTCTGTGGTCGCTCAGTGGTAAAGAATCTGCCTGCTAGTGCAGAAGACAAGGGTTCTATCCCTGATCCAGGAAAATGCCACATGCCATGGGGCACCAAAGCTTGTGTATCACAACGATTGAGCCTGTGCTCTAGAACCCATGAGCCACAACTGTTGAGCCCACACACCACAACTATAGAGTCTGTGTTCTACAAGGGACGCCATTGCAATGAGAAGCTCATGCATTGTAACTAGAGAAAAGCCAATGCGGCAACAAAGACCCAGGCCCAGGACAGCCAAAAGGAAATAAAATAATAAACTTTAAAAAATCTTATCCAAAGCAGACCAGTTTAACTAGTAATAAATGTCAGAAGGGCTGCCCTGGAGGCTCAGATGGTAAAGAATCTGCCTGCAACGTGGGAGACCTGGGTTCGATCCCTGGGTTGGGAAGATCCCCAGTTGGAAGAAATGGCAATCTGCTCCTGGCCTGGAGAATCTCATGGAGAGAGGGGCCTGTCAGGCTACAGTCCATGGGGTTGCAAAGAGTCAAACATGACTGAGCGACTTACACATGCAAAAATGTCAGAAAATTGAGCTACTGGATTTTACCATAGCCTTTAATTGGTGTAGATTTCATTATTGTGATCCATACGGATTTATACTATCTTTCTAACTCTGCAAGTTGTTTCTAAAGTGATAATTCATAATAAGGTATCCAGACACTGAATTAATGGGTGATTCAAGGATGTGGTGAATAGGGGGTAGTGAATATTTAAATTATAATAATAAAATTAATATACTAAGAAATGTTACTTGATCTGAATTCTGAAAGTGTTTCATCATAGAGTGGCTCCTATGTATGCACATCTTACATTTATAAAATGGCTTCCTCCTTAAAAGTTGTTTTCTTATATACCATGAAAAATATTTGAAATTCAATAAGCTGAGGTTAACAATAATTTGTACAACCTACTATTTGCTTAAAGCCTTTTCTTTATATTCATACTGCACTGATTTTTTAAAATTGTCTAAATTAATGTAATATTGTTAATGAAATTGTGCTATCATTAAAACCCATTTCAGAGTTTTTTCACCATTAATAAATGTTTTCCATGAAGTTTATAATCTCATAAATACAAAGAGCACATTCCTGAGCTTTTAAGTCAAAAGGATACCAAAAAGAAAGAAGAGGGGTTTTTGCATGTACACACACATGCATAATTTACTTCAAAAGGGAAGTATAAGAAAATAAGAAAAAAATGAGGTGAAATTGAGGAGGAGGTTGATATGTAAAGGCTGTTATGAAAAGTATCAACTACAGCTGCATAGAACAGGAATGGAAAATAGGGTAATAAGATATGCCCCAATTCCTAAATAAGTTAATAAAAATGTTGCTTGAAGAACAGCTGGCTTTAGCTGGAGCTGGAATGAAGAAAACAGTGGTTGCCTGGAGTTCACTTAATGAAAGGTATTAGAACATCAGTGGGGTCAAGGAGAATTATGCAGAGTAACTCAGATTCTTTTTTTTTTTTTTTTCAAAATGGAATTACATTTAAAAGGACTTACTTTTAAACTTATAATTTAGAATTTGATACCTATGACACAAATTCATAATGGCAAACATTACATCTTTGGAATTGATCCAGGATAAAACATGTGATCATGTGTCTAGAAACTATAAAACTTCCCAGAATGGCTTCAGTATTTCATAGATCTTATTAACTCACAGTATTTTTAGTATTATAGGTTAAGCACATATATGATCATAGAAAATTATTTTTCCTAAATTTTAAATCCATATTTGGACAGAAGTATATAAATATACTTTCAACATAAACATCTCTGCACAAATTAATGAAATTCATATTATGTTCCTGAATCTCCCTACTCCATAATGACTCTATTTAGATATTGTGAAATAATGAGAAAAAATATTTTCATTCCAATAAATACAAATGATCGGGTAGATTTCTAAGGAAAGTGAAGTATCATAATATAGTAGAAAAAGTCCTGGATTTGCAAGAGTTTTGCTAATAATTAGGTAAAGCAAACTCAGTAGATAGTAAGCCTTTATGCTTCATTTCCCAAATGTGCAAAATGAAATGACTGATGGGGTTATCTCTGAAATCTAATGAAGACCTAAGATTATATAATTCTAAATTTTAAAAGCATAAGAAAATAACTTTGTTTTGTAATAGCTTTCCTAGTAGCCCCTAACAGAGTACTTCATACATATTAAATAACTTATTCTTGAATATATGGATAAAAAGGGTACTACACATGATATTCAACAAATCCTCACAAATGAACTTCAGACTTTCAAGATGGAGTAGATATATTCACCCAGTTCCCTCCACAAAGTACAACTAAAACCATGGACATTAAATATAAAACAAACATAAGATTCTGAAAGGTGGTGAGATGGCAAAGCAACTAGGGAACTCAGGACCCAGGGAACAACGCAGCAGCAAGCTCCCTGGGTTTTCCTTTTTGTCACATATATCCCCAAAGCCAGTACTCTCCAATTGTACCCAGCTCAGACTGAAAAAGCCTCAGTAAAAGCTTGCTTCCTCTAACAGAAAAACAGACAACAAAAGACAAAACAGTGAAGCCTGCGCAAGACAGAAAACGTTTAGACAATAACAGCTCTACCCAAAAACTACAGAAAAAGGGGGTGGTCCCTCTTCCTCCCATGACAACAAAGGTCAAATGAAGAAACTGGTCTTCTGCCTTCACTAGGCAGTAATCCCACTATCCTTGATAGAGCGAGGCAAAATAGCAAGCCAGAACTTTCATCCTTTCCAGAGGGAATAAGATCCGTCCACTGTGTCAGTGGAGAATATGGGGAAAGCAGTTATGAGGCACTCCTGCTCTTCTTGGTGGAAGCATAGTGGGCAGCCTTCTTTCTCATGCTCACCCAGCATCCTCCCCTTGGGTGTCAACAAAAGGCCAAATGGGAAACTTGGATTTCTCCCCACATCTGGCAGTAATGGAGAGGTGCTCTCATTTTCTCTACCAGAATGCTATCAAAGGAAACCATCACAAATTGAATATTCCTAGGAGTTATAGGGCTTCTATAGAAGTTGTTGGGCTTCTGTGGTGGCTCAGAGGTTAAAGCATCTGCCTGGAATTCAGGAGACCCAGGTTCAATCCCTGAGTCGGGAAGATCCCCTGGAGAAGGAAATGGCAACCCATTCCAGTACTCCTGCCTGGAGAATCCCATGGATGGAGGAGCCTGGTAGGCTACAGTCCATGGGATCGCAAAGAGTCAGACATGACTGAGCGACTTCACTTTCAGGAGTTATAGAACTATTCAAAGCATCTATTAATAACTGTTAGCTGAGCTGTGGTCATTGTGATTTTTAAAAGTAAGTTTATTTCATCCAAGTTGTACATCATGATCAAGTGGGGTTGACTCCAAAGACCAAAGGCTTGTTCGGTATTAGAAAATCAATGTAATCCACCATATTAACAATCCAACAAAGAAAATTACATGAACATATGAATCATTATGAAATAATTTTATATAGCACTCTTGAAATGACAATATTACAGAAAATAGAGAAGAAATTAGTAGTTGTAGGGTTAAGTAGTAAGTAGGGTTAAGACGGAGAAGGCAATGGCACCCCACTCCAGTACTCTCTTGCCTGGAAAATCCCATGGACTGAGGAGCCTGGTAGGCTGCAGTCCATGGGGTCACAAAGAGTTGGACATGACTGAGTGACTTCACTTTCCATTTTCACTTTCATGCTTTGGAGAAGGAAATGACAACCCACTCCAATATTATCGCCTGGAGAATCCCAGGGACAGAGGAGCCTAGTGGGCTGCCATCTATGGGGTCGCACAGAGTCAGACATGACTGAAGCGACTTAGCAGCGGCAGCAGAGGGTTAAGATGAGAAGTACATCTGTATTTTTTCATATATGCATGTGAATCTATAACTATCTCAAAATAAAAAGTTAAACTAAAAATATATCACAGAAGACATGCCTTTCGTAAAGATCTACCACATAATTTTCCAAAAATATTTTGTGGCTGAAATTTTCTGCTTAAGGCACCTAAAGTATGGATATTGAGTATTCACCGTGTTTCTCTCTTCTAGGCATATATATTGATTGTTTCATTCATTCTTTCATAATATACAATTACTGAGTATACCTATATGCCAGACAGATTTCCGGGCACTGAAAATACATGTGACTGCATAAAGGAAAATTTCTGTTATCCTGGAGCATGCAGTGTAGTGAGGACAGACATCCATAGACAATGGTACATACAAAGTAAAGCAGGAGAGTATAGAAAATTCTAGCTGGGAAGAGGTTCAATCATAAATAAGTCAGGCCCTCTTTGAACTTGTAGCATTTGAGGGTAAATTTCAAAAGATGAGGGGCTTCTCTCATAGCTCAGTTGGTAAAGAATCCACCTGCAATGTAGGAGACCCTGGTTCGATCCCTGGGTCGGGAAGATCCACTGGAGAAGGGATAGGCTACCCACTCCAGTATTCATGGGCTTCCTTTGTGGCTCAGCTGGTAAAGAATCCGCCCGCATTGCGGGAGACCTGGATTAGATCCCTGGGTTGGGAAGGGAAAGGCTACCCACTCCAGTATTCTGGCCTGGAGAATTCCATGGACTGTATAGTCCATGGGGTCGCAAACAGTTGGACACGACTGAGTGACTTTCACTTTCCCTTTATAAAGATGAAGGGGAAGACACATACATTACCTAGGAAGAGAATCAGTTCAGTTCAGTCACTCCGATTCATGTCCGACTCTGTGACCCCATGAATCGCAGCATGCCAGGCCTCCCTGTCCATCACCAACTCCCGGAGTTTACCCAGACTCATGTCCATCGAGTCGGTGATGCCATCCAGCCATCTCATTCTCTGTCGTCCCCTTTTCTTTCTGCCCCCAATCCCTCCCAGCATCAGGTCCTTTTCCAATCAGTCAAATCTTCACATGAGGTGGCCAAAGTACTGGAGTTTCAGCTTCAGCATCAGTCTTTCCAATACCCAGGACTGATCTCCTTTAGAATGGACTGGTTGGATCTCCTTGCAGTCCAATGGATTCTCAAGAGTCTTCTCTAACACCACAGTTCAAAAGGAAGAGAATACTAGGTTGTAAAAGGACCTTATGGGCCATTAAAGTGATTGTGAATGTTATTTTTCATGATTTTGGAGATTCAGTAAGTTATTTGTAATGAACAAATCTTTCTCCATCTAAAGAGATTACTGCAGTGTTTAGGAAAATAGCCAAAAAAGCATCACTGTTTTCAGAGTCAATGTACGTTGCTTCCTACTCTAAATTTAGTAAAGTTCCCACTTTTCCATAATATTGAATTCAAACTTCTGCTACGATTACACAAAGCAGAGTGAGGTCCTCTTGAGTTATTCAATCTTACTTCTCCTCTTCAATACAACACTGTCTATATAGGCACTTCTATCTCAGCCTGATACCTTGTATTACAATCCTTTATTCTACTTCAGATCTCCCTAAACTCCACCATCTAAGACTGCTCAAATAAAAAGAATATTTTTTTTGATATGTACAACTGACAATTTCTCAAGCATACTGAAGAGCAACAATAAAGAATATTTAGAAAAGTTAGCTAGTTTATTGATCTATATCAGGCAACCTAAGTAAACATTAGATTAGTACCTGATTATGCAACTCTAAAATTCAAAAACATATCATCATCTTCTAACTAGGATACACTATCTAAACTTCTCCTATAAAGCAGTTTTGAAGCTACCAATGAGTAATATCTAATTGCTGTTCCACTTTTTCATTACAACCCTCAATAAAATGTATTTCTCCCAAATTCCTATTTGATTCTTCAGTCCACGCAAATTCAACCCATACAACTGGAGGTTTGTGGTTATTTGACAGAGAAGGCACTGGTGACCCACTCCAGTACTCTTGCCTGGAAAATCCTATGGAAGGAGGAGCCTGGGAGGCTGAAGTCCGTGGGGTCACGAAGAGTCGGACATGACTGAGTGACTTCACTTTGACTTTTCACTTTCATGCATGGGAGAAGGAAATGGCAACCCACTCCAGTGTTCTTGCCTGGAGAATCCCAGGGATGGGGGAGCCTGGTAGGCTGCCATCCATGGGGTCACCCAGAGTCAGACACAACTGATATGACTTAGCAGCAGCAGAGTTATTTGGACCTACAGATTTGAGATCACCAATTCCACTTGGGATTCAAATGGGTCTTGAACCCCAAACACAGAGCCTGGGCATGGTGGTGGTTGTTTAGTTGCTAAGTCATGTCTGACTCTTGCAACCCCATGGACTGTAGCCTGCCAGGATCCTCTATCCANAACTGGCAACCCACTCCAGTGTTCTTGCCTGGAGAATCCCAGGGATGGGGGAGCCTGGTAGGCTGCCATCCATGGGGTCACCCAGAGTCAGACACAACTGATATGACTTAGCAGCAGCAGAGTTATTTGGACCTACAGATTTGAGATCACCAATTCCACTTGGGATTCAAATGGGTCTTGAACCCCAAACACAGAGCCTGGGCATGGTGGTGGTTGTTTAGTTGCTAAGTCATGTCTGACTCTTGCAACCCCATGGACTGTAGCCTGCCAGGATCCTCTATCCATGGGATTCTCCAGGCAAGAATATGGAGTGGGTTGTCATTTCCTTCTCCAGGGGATCTTCTAAACCAGAAATCAAACCAGGGTCTCCTGCACTGTGTCAGATTCTTTATCGACTGAGCTATGAGGGAAGTCTATGCATAGTAAGCATTAAATCAGTAATATGTTGGTCAAATATCCAATACACCACAAGTATAAAAGATACTTTTCATCTCATGCTCATTTTTAAGGAAAGTATCCTATTTAGAAAAGGCAGAGGAACCAGAGATCAAATTGCCAATATCTGCTGGATCATGGAAAAAGCAAGAGNACCACAGTTCAAAAGCATCAGTTCTTCGGCACTCAGGTTTCTTCACAGTCTAACTCTCACATCCATACATGACCACTGGAAAAACTATAGCCTTGATTAGACAGAACTTTGTTGGCAAAGTAATGTCTCTGCTTTTGAATATGCTATCTAGGTTGGTCATAACTTTCCTACCTGATACCTACTATTAAAAACTAGTAAAGAAATCCCTGCCAAGACTTCGTTGGTGGCCCAGTGGTAAAAAATCCACCTGCCAACACAGGGGACATGGGTTCGATCCTTCGTCCAGGAAGATTCCACATGCTGTGGGCCAACTAAGCCCATGCATGGAAAATACTGAAGCCTACACATCCTAGAGCCTGTCTCCACAAGAGAAGTCCTCACACGCTGCAACTAGAGAAAGTCCAGGGACAACAGCAAAGACCCAGCATAGCCCAAAATAAACAAACACAATTTTAAAAGGGAAACAAAAAAATAAATCACTGCTGAAAAGACACCCTAAAAATCACAACTGCATATTTCACTTTCCTTCTACTAATTTTGGGCATCCAAGGAATATAACATTATTGTTTTCCTCTTTGGATTCTGAATTACTGAACTTGGAAGACCTTTGAATAAATCCAAACTGTAAAACTAACTTCCAGCAAAAACAACTTTTCAAACTCAATAGTAAATAACCATATTTACTAAGATTTGAAAATAATATGGAGAAGAGTAAGCATTTTGAACCAATTTGAGATTTTAAAAGTTAAGTCTTATATCCACATGAACTTGCTATAATATTTTTATTGTTAAATATACTTGGACACAAAATACTGTTAAAATCACCAGGTTTGGCTGCCTTCATCTATATATGCCCTATTTCAACATGTTTGACTGTGACAAAGGAACCAGTTTAGACACTGAACACTAATCTCCTCATAACTCAATCATCATGAAGCATGTTTAACTGTGCCCAGATATCACCAAGTTTACACTGAGAAAAATGCCCAATAATCTCTAGAAGGAATGTTAAGGTCAAATACTAGGCAACAAGGGTATGAGGTAAATTTGATTTTACTTCATGCCAAAAATAAGTACAAAGTCAGTGACTCAGAGCTGATTTTACACTGTGACTAATCTTAGACCACCATAAATTAGAAGTTTGTAACAGCTATAAAACTGCTTCCATTCTGAACAATGAATCTCTAGTTCTTACTAATGTCTCATCTACAAACAATTCATGTGAACCCAGATAAAAGCAAATTATTTACCTCATAAACATTGTAATCATAAATACAATTACATATTAGATCTGGAAATTAATTTCAAAGACAAATTATTTAAATATTTTTGAGGCAGCAATACTCATATTTCACATGAATGACCCTCCTTAATTGAAAAAAACTTTTACATTTACTGTGGAGAAAATATCTATACTTTTGCCTGATGGAAATGTGGACATAATGTATCAGACTGGAATAAAACCCTTATAAAAAATCGTGAATTTCATGAGAACAGAATTCATTTCTTTTACAAAAATCTGAGTGCCTAGAATGCCCATGTCTCTCTGCTCTGAACTGTTAGTAAAACAAAGACAAATAAGACAGTCTCCACAAGCAGAGAGTATACATATATAGTGGGATAGAATGGTTCTCAAATTTCAGCACTGTCTCACCTACCTATCTTGTTTAAATGATGATTTGTGAATTTTATTTTCTAAACTCTGATCCCATAGGTCTAGAGTAGGGGCTTCAGGGATGTACAGGTATGTTCTGATGCAGGGAGTTGGAAGTCCAAACTTTGAGAAACACTATCTTCAGTAACAAAAGAGCACAGAATACTTAGT
Source organism: Neotragus pygmaeus (assembly GCA_006410875.1). Lineage (NCBI taxonomy): Eukaryota > Metazoa > Chordata > Mammalia > Artiodactyla > Bovidae > Neotragus > Neotragus pygmaeus. The sequence goes on along the minus strand of SJYV01005335.1, from coordinate 150,520 downwards.
ACAATATGTCTAATACTTGCCTAATTCATTGGTTTAGAATTCCAGCAACCTCCATTCATGTGGTCTTTTAATCCTGAGTTAAAATCTAATTCAAATCTTTAACTAAAGGATTTCTTTTTTTACAAAGACGCATCCTTAAGTGCAGGTGGCTCTACATCAAGTGTACCTACTTTGATTATTTGTCTCTTTTCATTGCACTCTGCTTCATTCCTGTGACTGCGCAGCCACCTGGAGTACCAGTGGGATCAATAATGAGTCTTCTGTCTTGTTTTCTGAGTCTCAAATCTCCCATTTATCTCAGAATTTCTGTCCTGTCTTTTGTTGCCCTTTATCTCAGACCCAGCTCCCGTCCAGCGATCAGGACTATTTTACCTGGTACTAGACCACCCTGGTGGAGACCACCTGCCTGGCTGTGAACATATTTCCTTCTCTCAGACTCTGTATGGTGATGATCTGCTGCCCACCCACTGAGGAAACACCTGCCACCCCTTTCTGGATCTCTCTGACACTGTTTGCCTGTCCTCTCTGCTACATATCACCTGCCATCAAAATCCCTGAGTCTTCTAGTCCAGTCATTCCCCAAATTTACAAAGTCATCATCGAGATGCTTAAAAGTATAGATTGTTAGGCTTCATCTCTTGGGAGATTCAGCCAAGTCTAGGGTGATGTCTAGGAATCTGTAGTTTTAATGCTGCTGCTGCTGAATCACTTCAGTCGTGTCCGAGTCTGTGCAACCCCATTGACGGTAGCCCACCAGGCTCCTCCCTCCCTGGGATTCTCCAGGCAAGAACACTGGAGTGGGCTGCCATTTCCTTCTCCAATGCATGAAAGTGAAAAGTGAAAGAGAAGTCGCTCAGTCGTGTCCGACTCTTCGTGAACCCGTGGACTGCAGCCCACCAGGCTCCTCCGTCTATGGGATTTTCCAGGCAAGAGTAGTGGAGTGGGGTGCCATTGCCTTCTCTGAGTTTTAATACTTAGCATATCATTAAAGACTTGTATACAAGAGTAAGTAAAACTTCTGGAGTATTCTGAGCCATCTTTTACACACATCAACTTTCATTATCACCTCTGTGCTTCAGATACTTAAAATCTGTACATTTAATTTTATCCTTTAGGAAACAAAATTCAACAGCCAACACATAAAGGTTCTAGATTGTATATGAGAGCCAATTAAATCAAAGTAAGTGGTACTGATGGGCGATAAGGCCACTTTAGGGTATTATTATAGGAAGCAGCAAGTCTGAAATTAAATGGAGACAGTCAAGTTGAAGAAGAAGGGGCAAATGGCAGAGACTGAATTGATAAGTCCTGATTATGTACAGTAGAGGTGGGAGGAAGAATCACATAAAAATATGAGGCTTTGTCCCCAACTGATTAGAAAGAACAGGTACAGAAAAGTGAGGAAGAAAGGAGAATCCACATTTAATGAATTCCACTTTGAATATAGTTAGGGCTGATATACCAACCAGGGCCTCAGTTGAAATTTTCTAACAACTGGTGGGATTGTCGGTGTGTGTATATGCACACACACGAGTGAGAAAGAGAATAAAGTGTATGAGAAAGTAGATCAAATTGATGGAGCTATGTTTTAGAGGAGACATGAGTTTGAAACAAAAATGAGCAGTTAGATTCCTGAAAACAGAAAGGCAGTGACATCCCTAAGGGAGGATATTTTGAAATATAAATAAAGATATGGGTAAATTTTGAAGGAAAGCAAATCAAAATCTTTGATGCTATTAGTAAAATGGATAAGAACATCAAAGATGGATGATAGTGGGGGTAGATTATGTTCTGAGTAAGAGCAGAATGTTACTATGGAAAATTGATGAAGTGTAAACAAGGGATGTACACACTGTATAGCAGATTGCAGGGCAGTTGGGAGGGTAGCTCAACAAGGTAGAACCATTTACGTTTTTCTCCAGCACTGTTCATCAGCCAGCATCCAGTGAAAACAAACAGTGAGGTCCATTCAGAGTAGGGCATCTCCTGGAAGATGAGTCACGATGACATATTTTGAGATGCATTATTCCAGATGGACAGGGAAAACCCTGAAGTCTCAAGAAATGTTGCCTTAAAGGATGAGAAGAAAAGGATGCTGACCTGGATGCTGAAATCAGAGAGAAGTCACACTGTGTCCTGAAGCTCTGCGGTGTACAGCCTCGAAGACAGAAAAGTCGAGAAAACTGGGTGATGCTGATTTCAAAAGGAGGGAAGGGCTAAAAGACGTTTCCAAGATAAGGATCTAGATGTGCCAGAGGTAAACTATTATGTCAGCCCCCACAGTCCCCACTAGGGAGGACCTCCAGGAAGTGGTATTACCAGGAAGGAATCAGTTTTCATTGATACGAAGAAGTATAATCATTAGAGATGGTAGAAGATGAAAAAGATTATGATAGAGGATGGATCACTGTTAGGGAGGGTAAGAGTTTTCTTCTTTGAAAACTAGAGCTTAGTGACCTAGATACCTTTATCCCAATAATATAAAGATGAAGGCTGTTATAAACAGAAGGAAATAGAAAAAAGTGAGCTGACACTGCAACTATGGAATTCAGGGAAGCATTAAGAATGCCACAAAAACCCATTTTAAAAAGATATATATTTATCCCCTATTTTAAATTATGATAAGACATAATTCAATGTTTGGTGTTTATATAGTAAGAAATACATACTTGTAAAACACAAAAAATTTTCTCTTTTTTCCTTCTTTCAATCTCCCATTGCTGTGGAGGTGGTTCAATGTACCACGCAGCTGGTCCTTACGTAATACGTGGGATAAAAAAGTATGTGTTCTATTTTTTAATATTTCTCATATAGTTTGGGGCAAATATGCTCTAAAGATGACAAATGTTATTGACAAACGTAAGACACAGTCCAGGAACGGTTATGCATTGCAGGTTAGTTTCCTTTTGCAGGTCAATTACCTGTTACACATTAGTTACCTGTTTCAGGTAGCGTGCTGACGTTGCAGGTCATTTCATTACCTTCACCAGCTGAGGTTGAGGCTCTTATTTCAAAGACATAAGAGGTATTGGCAAGAAGTTTCATGAATGTATACATGTGATCTTGGGGAGAGATGTTTGTTGCATTCCTTTCAACCGTTATCGTATAATGTGTAATTATTCCGTTTGCTTTTTTGGGTGGATCCCACTTCACTGAAGCTGACTGCCAGCTAGTTGCCATACATTGTATGTTTTGTACAACATCTGGAACTTAAGAGATAAGCAAATGCCCAAAGTTAAAATTTATACACATGTAACAGATAAATGATTTAATTATGTGATTGCTAGATAAAATCATGTTTATGAGTAGAGACAGAATGAAAATGTAACATATCAACCTTTCAAGTGTGTTAGCCGCTCAGTCATGTCCAACTCTTTGCAACCCTATGGACTGTGGCCCACCAGGCTTCTCTGTCCATGGAATTCTCCAGGCAAGAATACTGGAGTGGATAGCCATTCCCTTCTCCAGGGGATCTTCCCCACCCAGGGATCAAACCCAGGTCTCCCACATTGCAGGCAGATTCTTTACCATGTGAGCCCTTCAACATGTGCTCAGAAACTTCTTAACATGGACTGAATCAAATGGGCCATTTTCTATGTAACTATGTTAATCCTTACAATACTGAATCTACCACTGAGTATTCTCCTAGGCCCAACATCAACACAACCTCAAATACTCAGAAGCAACTGGATAGCCAACTTCAAGTTCAGGCAGTGGTGAAGCCTGCCCGATTCATGTTTTAAAGGGAAGGAGCAGTCTTAACCATACTTTATGATGGAACTTTCTAATGCGAAACACCCCAGGTGGCTTAGTGGGTAAAGAATCTGCCTACAAGGCAGGAGACGCGAATTCCATCCCTAGGTGGGAAAGATCCCCTGGAGAAGGAAATGGCCACCCACTCCAGTATTCTCACCATGGGAAAATCCAACAGGCAGTGGGGCCTGGTGGGCTACAGTCTATAGGGTAGCAAAGAGCCGGACGTGACTGAACGACTAAGCACGCATGCATAGATGTAGGTGCGGGCGTCTCACCTATGTGGCCTGACAGTACTAGAAAACATGTAAATAATTTGGGACTTTGCTTATGTATTCAGATGACTTTTTTGTAAAAATCGTGAAGACCCGATCCCTCAGTACTTACAAAAAAAAAAAAAAGACTGAAGATGGAAACCAGCCCCAGTTTTTAATTCAGTCCCAGTTTTTTCTAGAACTTCCTTGAGTTTACTTGGAAGTAGGCACTATATTTGGCAGATCTAGTTAAAGAGAACTACCCCAGGCCCACCAAAGTGACCCTGAGAGTCGGTACTTCTAGGGAAATATCTCATTATCTAAATGTCCCCTCATGTTGGCATAGCTTATCTTGTTACAGTAAAAAGAGGATGCTGTAAAGAAAATTTGCATATTGTCAGTTTGTGGATTACAAACAACAAGCAGTAAAAAGAAAAAACTTTTCATTATGGGGAAGCAGAGTTATTTAAAGAACATTCAAGTCATATTTGACTTGCCTACAGTTCTCTCCTCTCACCTAAATTTCTACCTTATCTTTACAAATTCTTCCTCCTCTGTAAGATAAAGGCATCAGAACTAAAGGGGAATAACTTAGGGAGGGTGTGTGGCATTTAAAGAAAAGATGATTCCTCTGTTGATCCAAGGTTCTGGCAGTTACATATGTTTAATTATTTGCTTTCTTATTTTCAAAAACATATACCATTATTTTCAAAAGTAAATGAACAAGAGACAGTTGATAATGTGCTTAAGTTTAGATTATAAACCTAGATTTTGTGAAAATCCATTTTACTGACTCTATAAACCTAAAAACAGTTAACCAACAGATACTATAACACTTCAAGTTGGAAATTTTATTTAACCAATCAGGGCATAGGATTTTATGGAATTATTTTATTTCACTGGTAAGATATATGTATAGGTTTATAGAACACTGTCTACAAGATTAGCCTTAAATCTTTATCAGTGTAATATGTGTGTAAATGGTTCAGAAGTTTCTTTTTTCTTTATGGGTTTAGCATTTTTCCATAGCATCACTAATTTATGATACACATTTCTTACAGTCATGTCCACTTTTCACTAGAGGTCAGAGGCTGATGTTCCAGTTCAGTTTTTCCCTAATTTTCTCAGCCCTTTTCATCTCACTGCCTGAATCACGGCTTCTTCATCTGAATTATGGGAATAGGGCATCAGTAAAATTTCTTGAGTACTTGTGTGTCTAGTACTCTAATAAGTGCTTTATATGGATCTCTTCAAATATTTTTTGTAACAGCTGTGGGTGGCTACTGCTAAAATATGTTTCTCTTTGGTTAAAGATATAGAGGCTCAGAGGATTCATGTGCCTTTGCCAAGGTTTTACTAGTAAGTTGCAGAGCTTGGATTCAAATCCAGACACTGATTTCAGAGAGTGCATTTTTATACACTATAAATACTATTTACTAAGCATGTCTTAGGGGCATGCCATGAAAACAAAGTATCAGGTATTCACAAATTAATGTGAAATGATTATCAGTGAGTGGTCTACAGTTTCAATTTAGGGATTCACTAAATGCATCCAGACCTACAGGGAAGAAATGACTAGCACAGAATCAAATGCTTAATCAATTAAGAAAAAAAGAGAGAGAGAGAGAGTGAGGATGAGATGCCTTTAAAAACCATGTGCTTCTAGTTGAGAGAAGGAAAAAACTATTCAACACACAGAATTGAGCTATGGCATGTCATGACACACAGGTAAGTTGTTTAATTAGACCAATGGTATTTCAAAGTCTTCACAGTCCCCACCACATGTCACAGATGAACTATAGAGAAATACAAGCTTGCATACTGACTGCTGCTGCTGCTGCTGCTGCTGCTAAGTCGCTTCAGTCGTGTCCGACTCTTCCAATGTCACAATATACATTATTGTATATATAGTGACAATATTTTGTACAACATACAAAAAAATCATAGATTTTTTCATTAAAATATGAATCAACCAGTTAAAAGTGATTAATGGCTCTTTTCTTTTTTTTCCCCCCAGCAATTTCAGGTAGTACTAGGAATTAGGTAATTTTCATATATATCTAGTAGTGTACTTCACTCCTAGTCTTTTATTTCAACTTTCTTGGTCCAAANATCAAATGCTTAATCAATTAAGAAAAAAAGAGAGAGAGAGAGAGTGAGGATGAGATGCCTTTAAAAACCATGTGCTTCTAGTTGAGAGAAGGAAAAAACTATTCAACACACAGAATTGAGCTATGGCATGTCATGACACACAGGTAAGTTGTTTAATTAGACCAATGGTATTTCAAAGTCTTCACAGTCCCCACCACATGTCACAGATGAACTATAGAGAAATACAAGCTTGCATACTGACTGCTGCTGCTGCTGCTGCTGCTGCTAAGTCGCTTCAGTCGTGTCCGACTCTTCCAATGTCACAATATACATTATTGTATATATAGTGACAATATTTTGTACAACATACAAAAAAATCATAGATTTTTTCATTAAAATATGAATCAACCAGTTAAAAGTGATTAATGGCTCTTTTCTTTTTTTTCCCCCCAGCAATTTCAGGTAGTACTAGGAATTAGGTAATTTTCATATATATCTAGTAGTGTACTTCACTCCTAGTCTTTTATTTCAACTTTCTTGGTCCAAAATGAAAAAACATGCATAAATATATATCTATTTGATTGCAGACAACAAGATCCAGTCTAGCCTGAAAGCACTAAAATTCAGCTTCTTTGAGTGGACAATTGAATACTGATACTTAGTCATGTAAACTGGGAAAGGAAAGGGAAAAGTGTTAAATACAAAATCAAACGTTTTTAGGATCCAAAAACCATGTCTAACCTGATTCTTGGGTTGTGAATTTTACTACATTACTATATTGATTGCCATTTCCAACTTTAGTAAAGGCAGTTATGCTGATGGAATAGGTGCTGACTGGTTCCAGTCCAATAAGCTTGGCTTCAGTTTGAAAACCTGAAATATTCTGAAAAGCAGAAAAAAAAAAAAAAAAACCTCTTAGTCACAATACATTATCAAAAAACTTATTTATAATTGGAAGAAATATTTTTAATTCATAAAAATGATGTCTTCTGTGTTTAACCTATGATTTAATAGGCATGTGCATTTTTAATTAAAAATTCAAAGATTAAACAGTTTTTGTGTATGCCCCAAGGTATGCTCAGCTGATGGCACAAGGATGAACTGGACACTCATCAACATTGAAAAAAATCATAATAGACATTGGTTTTTAAAGCTGAAGTATTTTGTTTTTGTCTCTCTGATTTTTACTTAGAATTACATATGATTACTTCCTTTAAATTTGCTAAAATTAAAGTCAACTGGAATTCAACTTATGAGCAGTCAGTGGTACTTTTTCTTGAATTCATCAAAATTCATTTTTTAGTTCTCAATAACATTCCGTTTGTAAATTAATTTATTCATCGGCTGCTATACGCTAGGCACTGAGAACACAGCAGTGCATGAAACAGAACCTCTGCTCCTACGAAGCTAAGCTTCAGAATTACGCGTTTTTCCCAGACAATTCCTCAATTTCCAATTTTATGCAATTTCTTAGGAAAATGAAAAAAACAAACAAAACAGTCCATCCCAGATGTACAAAAAAGGATATGGTTTCTCACAGAAAAATTTATCATCAAATACAAACACTTCATTCAAAGAGGATTGTCCTAACAGAAAGAGCACTTAAGATTAATAGTTATCCTTTGGGGAAAAAAAGACAACCTCTTATGTGGTATAATTTTAAGGATACTGTATTATATATGATCCAAAATATAAAAGTTTGACTTATACATTAAACATTTCAGTGGCAGAAATTTAGCAAGAATACTCACTCTCAGGGCACTCATAGTTAGAATCATATTTTAAATTAATTTCTTACAAGTTATTGATATCCTTTATGAATTCACTCTATTATACAATTTTCTTTCATTGTTTCTTAATTATTATTTACAAAGCTCATAGTTAGATAACCAGGAGATTATAAAGATATATAAGACGTGGTCCCTGTCATCCAGAAACTATTATATTCATTAGAAAAATCTACCAACAACTGTATACGGAGAAAAAATTAAACACAAGCAGATAAATTTTGACTTGGGTTAGGAGGGGTGAGTGCGTATACAGCAAAATGACTGAACTCAAGATATTATAATAAAAAGTGTGAGTAGCTTATTGGATAGTAGACAGACTGACAAAGTAAACTGTAAAAGGGAGACATCAGTAAGGAATATTTTCAAACATAGTTTTAGCAGAACTTTCTCTTGCAGGATGTGTGAGTGACCTGACTGGGATGGCAGGAACATTTGGAGCGGTCCAAGAGTTATTAAGCCTCCATAGACACACATATCACTGGGAAGGTAAGAGAGAAAAGAGAGAAAAGAAACTGCTGTGCGGGACACAGAGGGAGCTGAAAAGAGATCGGAAAACAGGACACCACACTCAGAAACAAAGCCACACAGTGGGAGGAAAGCAGATGCACTCGACGCTGAGAAAGGAAAGAGGGTGGCATGGGGCGCATACAAAGGGATCGGAAAGAGAATAAGGCTGTGAGCATTCGTAGGAGACAAAACAGACGCAGAAACGAATAAATACAAGCAGTAGCAGATTTTAAAGGAAAACTACTCTTTCCACCTCAAAAAGGATATATTTAACACTTTATGGTATGAATATTATGTTTATAATATAAAAATACTTATAGTGAAATTTCAATGGTAGCGTTTCTATTGAGAATATAGATGTCTAAAAATCTTAGAATATAACTTATTCTCATATTCAGGTAAAGAAACACTGTCATTTCAGGGTTAGTGTTATTATGATGCTGAATGAAATTCGTTCTTTTGCAAACTATGACAAAAAGAACAATAGGTAACATGTTTTTCACATACTGGGAATAGTTTTAAATGTTTGATATAGATTTTCCTCTTACAAGCTTCACTTTTTAATGGCTGCATCTTTACAAATCCCATTTTGCACTTGAGGAAACTGAGTCATAAGAAGTTAAGGAACTGCCCTAAGGCGGCAAGGTAAGTCCTGAAGGCAGGGTTGCAACCATTTGGAAATTATTGCAAATTATTCCAACCCATAATTTGATGCCAGAGTCCTTAGTTCATGACTGTGATAATGGTGTTGATGGTAGACATCTCTGCTCTGAGGGAAAGATCACACATGTACATCCACGCTTCAATATTCATACATGTTTATCCTAGGAATGGCCATATTCCTTCTTAAAGATAATAAAAAATCATTATTCCTTATGTCATAGCATTACTCACTGCTTTTGATTTTTTTATTATTCACTTTGTAAGCTACACATGCTATAAAAATAATGCACCATCTGCAATATGTTACAATGCATATAATACTGGGGATGATGTTTATGTAGAAGTTTTGCATCCTCCATGCTGTAACTGAAAAGCATTCCAGTACTTCATTTGCCTTTTGGGGAAAAAATAAGAACACTTTCTCAAATAAATGCTAGTCTACTGCAATATATTTTGGCAATTAAGTGCTATAAATCATACAGGTATATTTGAGATCCTTTGTTACATTAATTCTTTGGGTATTTTTCATTGATTCTGAAACCTAAAAATGGAGGAGCAAAAGGACGTTTAGAAAGGAAACTAATTAGCACTGAAGGAAAAGAATAATGATACATCTTAAAAGACCAATTAGTGTGAAATTATACTATATCTGGGAAGGTTATTAGAAGTCCAGGATAAACATCTCTGAAAAGGTTTAAAATATTCACTTGGTACTTTTTTTAACACTTGGTAGTTTTCCCTTAGTTATGGTTTCATCTTCCACAGTTTCAGTTACCTGCAGTCAAGCTCAAAGTCAAAGTAATTCAAGATACTAAATGGAAAATTCGAGAGATAGACAATTCATAACTTGTACATTGTGAGCTGGTCTAAGTTGCGTGATGCAGTCTCCAGGCATCCTGCTTCATCTTGCCCTGGGTGTGAATTATCCCTGTGTCCGGCGTTTCCTGCCTGCTAGTCCACGGGATTTTTGGTTATCAGATCAACTGTGGGGTAGCACAGTCTTGTATTCAATACACCCTTATTTTACTTAATAATGGCCCCAAAGTACAAGCGTAGTGATGCTGGCAATTCAGAGATGCCAAAGAGAAGCCATCAAGTGCTTCCTTTAAGTGAAAAGGTGAAAGTTCTCGACTTAATAAGCAAAGAAAAAAAATCATATGCTGAGGCTGCCAAGATCTGTGGTAAAAACAAAGCTTCTGTGAAATGCTGTGAATCGGGTAAGAAGGAAAAAAATTGTACAAGTTTTGCTGTTGTATCTTAAACGGGAAAAGTTATGGCCATAGTGTATGAAAAATGCTCAGTTAAGATGGAAAAGGTGTTAAATTTGTAAAAGAAGATGTTTTGAGAGATAGAGACACATTAATCTAACTCTTATTACAGTTTATTGTAATTTTTTAAATTTTGTTGATAGTTATGGTTGTTAATCTCTTACTGCGCTTAACTTATAAAGTAAACTTGATCACAGCTATGGATGTATAAGAAAAAAACAGTACATATAGGGTACTATCCTTGGTCTCAGACATGCAGTGGCGGTCCTGGAATGTAACCCTTGCAGCTTAGGGGGATGACTGCAGAAATATATTACTCTTAAGACAATAACAGGTTATAAATAGTCTGAAAAAATTTACTGTATACTTTTGCAGCATTAACAAAATGGTGTAATTATTTCTTAACTTGCCGATATCTAAAAACTTAAAATTCTATTAAAATGCTCTACAAAGTATTTTACTTCCATATCTGACAAATGTTTGCTGTCTTTTTCTCAAGCATCCTTAAATTGTGGGAAACCAAAGAGGTTTTTTTTTTTTTAAGATGGCTTTTGTGTTATTTAAAACAGTCCATTTCCCCCCGCACGTCAAAATATTTTACAAGAATTTCTAAGTTTTTGAAATAAACATACCATGTTATAATCAACCTACCTTATAAAATATAGTATCAGTTTCATGTTCATGAATTTTTAAACTATATATTTTAATAATACCGCCTGGAACAGGACTTGGACTCCATTTCAGCCATACAAGGTCTGAAGTGTAGTTGACTAAAGTCAAATTTTGAGGAGGTGCTAAAGGCACTGCAGGAAAACACATTACAAAACTTACATTCATAACATTTTTAGCAGAAAAACATCATCGCGACTCTAGCTTCTGGAAGACACTAGTTAAGAAAGATTTATAAACTGATCATATTTTAATTGCAGAAATAAAGAGCATAAGTCGCGATGCTTTGCACTTGGAACTCAGAAGTTCCCAAGCAGCTTTCAACAGAACAATTTGTTCTGAAACACAAATTGAAAATGTTCAGCAAAGCAGATGAATAGTTGTCAGCTTATTACAAATAGACAATCAAATCTCCTTTCATTTTCCATGCTTTTCCTTAAAAAGAGACAGCAAGTGCTGCAACAGTGAAATCATTGGAAGAAACATGGATTCTGGCTTACCTGACTCATCTGTGTAAAAGAAAAGAACACTGGAAGGACCGAGTCCTTTTATAGTTCTTGCTGCAGCAAAAAAACTATATAATGTAAATGGTGAAAGCTCTTCCAGTATTACATAGTTATCAGAAGTAACAAAAGAATAATTCTCACTTGGTCCTTGTAAAGTTAAATCATAACTTATTATTGCACCATTTGGTTTTACTGGGGGATCCCATGATAAAAGAACTGAGGTAGAGGAAAGGTTTTTAAAAGTGTTGATTATTGGTGAAGTTTCTGGGACTATAAAAGAAAAAAAGAATATTAAATGAAACAAAAGTGAATTAGTATCAAAAAGAAGAGGCTTCATTAATAATGGGACTTAATTTTATCAACAGGTAATTATTTTAATTGCAAGAAACTGTAAACCTTATTATGTTTATTGAAAGGCTAATTACTTAAGAACAAACAGAATCTATGTAGTGATAAGAATAACGTTTTCTAGCAGAGAGCAAGATAAATAAGAGAACACCAACTATTTGCGTAATAGGCAATAAAAGGGTCCAGCCTACCATCTTCTTCAGTTCTGATGTGTAGTTGGGCAGTATATGTATCAGAGAATCCCTTTTCTGTTGATGGAGTGACTTTTAAGATATAGTCAGTATATTTTTCCAGATTATCAAAATACATGCTTCTCTCATATGTAACTAGAGGTGGTCTCACGTGGCGAGGAGTCTGCTGTGAGCTCAAAGAGACATAGTAGAACACTAGACCGTTTGGTTGAGACGGAGGGCCCCAGCTTACATTTACTGCAGTTGACGAAATGGACTCGTAAGTCAGGTTTCCAACAACTCCTTCAGGTACTATGACAAGTAATGTGCAAAATATAAAAATCATCAGTCACCCTAGGTAAAATTTAAGTAAATTCACAAACCAGAGGCTCATTGTTGAAAGGGCAACTACTACATCACCAGCTTCTATAGTGTTTAGATCCACACGTGGTAACATCATCTACTACAAAATACCTTCTAAATAATTACATTAAAATTATGTTCAAATCATTCAAGGTAAACCTTGTCATCTCTAATATGTGTGAATTGTTTTATAGAATACTCTCTTGGCTATTCTTTCCTACAAAATGGGTATTATGAGTCTGTGTAGATTTTGAGTATGTGATGGAAATTATGTGTATGAGACTATGAGTGTGCAAATATGTATATAAACGTGAATTCTCAAATTTTAATTTCTTTCTTCTGGAGATTATCCTTATTGTACATGTGAAGTCACCTAGGACCTCGCACCAGGAATAGTACACAGGGTTTATTATTTATGGTGCTATAATATTGACTGATAAAACATTACAGGTTGGTGAAAATCTTGGGAGAGATTGCCACTTAAAGAACGCCTGAAATGATGTTGACCACATACTGTTCTAAACATTTTAGCTAAACTCCCCCAAACTTATATATTCTGCATATTCTATCATAGCTACACTGCTCATCAGTGAGTAAACAATTTGAAAGATTATCCCAACAATGGGGAAAGCATTCACTCTTCATACTTAAAGTGTCTGTCAATTTATAATCTTCAAATAATAAACATGAAATTTTATTCTCAGCAGCAATTTAGGTCAATATTGTTTCTCAATAAGAGACTAGCCTTTTAAAAATAAATGGACCATAAGGCAACCACAAGAAGAAGTAGGTAGTGATCCATGCGTCACTGTATTCTCAAAACTGAAACCTAAAAACAAAAGCTTCAGTCATTACAGTTTTTTGAATACTCCACACAAACAGGATTCTGCAGAAGCCACATTAGAGGAAACTGCCAGAGTTAAAAAAAAAAAAAAAGGTATTTGGGGCATATTAGTCATAAACACAATAAGAACAAAATGCTGCATAAAGTCCTTTGTGAGTTCAAAGACTGAAAAGGAAGCAAGTTGCTAGAGAGAGAAGCAATGTCATTTCTAGAGCAAATGGATATGAAGTATTGGAAAAATCTGTCCACACATGCAACAGTACTTTTCACGTCCAGAACCCATGGCTGTGATATCTTTTGAAGCAATAAAGGTGACAGAATTTTCATAAATGGATGGTAGCAGTTTCCATGGATAGAAAAGTTTGTTACTGTTGTAACAGGTTTACAGCTATATTAATGCATTTTCAAATTTCTCTGACTAGTTAAATGTGCCTAAATAAAATATAGATTTTAGCATCAATACATACAAATAGAAAAAGATTCTGAAAAATTATATAGTTTTAAATCAATCCTATTAAAGATTAACAAATGCTTTTCATTTACATACTGTCTTGATCTGTGTATACGTGAACTATGCCACTGCTTTTATTCCCATTTCCAACTGAAGTACTTGCTGTTACCCAAAATGTATAGTAGCTGAATATTGCCAGTTTATCTATTATTGCAGATACAGTCATATTGTCAAAGTCATTGGTTACTTCATGGAGTGTAAAATTCTGAAAAATAAACATATTGTTTTTAATTGTTCAGAATATATATTTTTAGTATACACAAGCATTTCAAAGTATCATAGATTGGTTGCCTCATTGTTTTAATATGCTAATTTTTGAGGAAAATCAACATAGAATTTTTTTATCGCAATAATTAAACTGGAAATATATTTGTACTAAAAGAGGAATCAGTGGTAGCACTTTTATTAAAATGATAGACAGATTAGCAAAGAGTTAAAACTCCAAGCTTAGCTGGCAGTGGGGAAGGTCCAGTAGTGGACTGAAAATGCTACAACGTGCTGATCAGTATAGTTCCGTTACAAAACATTCACATATTTTTCAAAATTGGCTACATATTTTTAAACAAGTTTGGGAATATTATAAAAATTTTCTTTTTTTCCTTTCTATCAACAATGTGGGAATTATGAAAATCTTCACCTCTATGAGTTCAAATGGTTATAATTTTTTTTTCCTTTCTTTTTCTTTTCCTTTTCCTTTTCTTTTTCCTTTCCTTTTTTTTTTCTACACTCATGTAGAGAAATAGGAAAGCAGTTGGATACACTCTCATATGAGCTAAGAAAAAATTTTAAATTCTCTTGCCTGACTCCTAGTTATATTTGTTCCAAGCCATTTTATGATAATTAAGGAATTGTAATCATTGCCCCCTTTACCAAATTTTAAATACAAAACATGGTCAAAATCAACTCTAAAATAAAGAAAAGTAGACTTTTTAAAAAGTCATGTATGAATAATTTTATAATAATATATTTCTATACAGAGAAATCTGAACCATTCCTATCTGTACAAAGTCCTTAGAGTCCAAAGACCTGTATTCAATTTGGACAGAAGTCCTAGATAAATCATCTGATCACAAAACTTCTCATTCTCTAACTGTAAAATGGGAAGAACCTCTTCAAAAGCCTTCACAGAGGGCTTTTGAAGATTAGATTATACGAGGCAAATAAAACAACACCATCTCTGGCACATGATAAAAAAAAAGTAATAAATAGTAAAAGGCTAATTTAAATTAATTACATAGGATAATCAATTTGACTAAAATTTATAGTTAGCATGGTTCTGTGATGCATCAACAAACTAAATTCTGGAAAATTTTGTGGTTCTTTGAGAGTATGTGGGGCAGTAAGTATCATAAAAGATCTACACAATTTTGTGGTGACTTATAAAGTAACAGACAAGATAAGACATTATTAGTCTCACACAAAATATGATCTGGGAACCTTAATATCTTCCAATATGTATACTTTACAGATGGCATAACTGGCTTATATAATTTATCTCTTAAAATATTAATGGAGCCTTTCTATTTTCTTTTTTTGCTATAAAATTTACTCTGATTACGTATGACCCTGATGACATTTAAGTAACAAATTACTCTGAATCACCAGAATTTATTCATGCTGAGTGTGAGTAACATGCACAGACATGTAACACATTTAGAACCAGATCAGTTATCCAGATTATCCCATTCATCTATTTATTTTGAGGGGGGAAAAAAAGTCTTGTGGTTCAAATTATCTAATTAAGACTTATTCTTTGAGAATATAAATACAGTTGGAAGGTATTTAGTAAAAACTTCTCAAACTTGATTAATCAAATCAGTACTTATTTAACACTTTATAATAAAAGACTAATAGAGTTTGCCAAGAAAATGCACTGGTCTTAGCAAACACCCTCTTCCAACAACACAAGAGAAGACTCTACACATGGACATCACCAGGTGGTTGGTCAACACCGAAATCAGACTGATTATATTCTTTGCAGCCAAAGATGGAGAAGCTCTATACAGTCCACAAAACATAAGACCAGGAGCTGACTGTGGCTCAGATCATGAACTCCTTATTACCAAATTCAGACTGAAATTGAAGAAAGTAGGGAAAATCGCTAGACCATTCAGGTATGACCTAAATCAAATCCCTTATGATTATACAGTGGAAGTGAGAAATAGATTTAAGGGCCTAGATCTGATAGATAGAGTGCCTGATTGACTATGGACGGAGGTTCGTGACATTGTACGGGAGACAGGGATCAAGACCATCCCCATGGAAAAGAAATGCAAAAAAGCAAAATGGCTGTCTGAGGAGGCCTTCAAAGAGCTGTGAGAAGAAGAGAAGCAAAATGCAAAGGAGAAAAGGAAAGATATAAGCCTCTGAATGCAGAGTTCCAAAGAATAGCAAAAAGAGATAAGATAGCCTTCCTCACAGATCAATGCAAAGAAACAGAGGAAAAGAACAGAAAGGGAAAGACTAGAGATCTCTTCAAGAAAATCAGAGACACCAAGGGAACATTTCATGCAAAGATGGGCTCAATAAAGGACAGAAATGGTATGAACCTAACAGAGGCAGAAGATATTAAAGAAGAGGTGGCAAGAATACACAGAAGAACTGTACAAAAAAGATCTTCATGAACAAGATAATCATGATGGTGTGATCACTCACCTAGAGCCAGACTCCTGGAATGTGAAGTCAAGTGGGCCTTAGAAAGCATCACTATGAACAAAGCTAGTGGAGGTGATGGAATTCCGGTTGAGCTTTCAAATCCTGAAAGATGATGCTGTGAAAGTGCTGCACTCAATATGCCAGCAAATTTGGAAAACTCGGCAGTGGCCACAGGACTGGAAAAGGTCAGTTTTCATTTAAATCCCAAAGAAAGGCAATGCCAAAGGATGCTCAAACTACCGCACAATTGTACTCATCTCACACACTAGTAAAGTAATCATCAAACTTCTCCAAGCCAGGCTTCGGCAATACGTGAACCGTGAACTTCCTGATGTTCAAGCTGGTTTTAGAAAAGGCAGAGGAACCAGAGATCAAATTGCCAACATCTGCTAGATCATCAAAAAAGCAA
>SJYV01005335.1:122112-133082 GCA_006410875.1 Neotragus pygmaeus | reverse complement strand
TGCTGAAGCTGAAACTCCAGTACTTTGGCCATCTCATGAGAAGAGTTGGCTCATTGGAAAAGACTGATGTTGGGAGGGATTGGGGGCAGGAGGAGAAGGGGACGACAGAGGATGAGATGGCTGGATGCATCACTGACTCAATGGACGTGAGTCTGAGTGGATTCCAGGAGTTGGTGATGGACAGGGAGGCCTGGCGTGCTGCGATTCACAGGGTCTCAAAGAGTCGGACACGGCTGAGTGACTGAACTGAATAAAAGACACTGTGTCAGGCACACTGAGGGGACAAAAGTGGGTAATTGTTAAAATGCAGAAGAGTTAATATGAAACACAATGGACTACAATTGGAGGAGGTACAGGATGGATTGCC
The DNA here is from genome assembly GCA_006410875.1 of Neotragus pygmaeus. Classification (NCBI taxonomy): domain Eukaryota; kingdom Metazoa; phylum Chordata; class Mammalia; order Artiodactyla; family Bovidae; genus Neotragus; species Neotragus pygmaeus. The sequence goes on along the minus strand of SJYV01005335.1, from coordinate 132,715 downwards.
CAGTTGTAACAAGGAGCTTAAACTCCACAAAGTCTGAAGAAGGACAGATCACTTCACAGCCAACTCAAGTTCTCCAAATCATAACTAATTACTGAAAATAATGTTGATCTGCTATAATTATTTTTGAGTTCTGTGATTAAACTTTTATTGAGCATTATGATACAGTAGCAGAGGATATCTGGGGATGGAAAGACAAGAGTCGCACACAATCCTTTTCTTCACATTATCAGGTATGGGATAAGGGAGCTAGGACAAGTAGCGGACACCAGGAATAGAAAGGAATCAGATACCAGGAATATGATGTGTAATGCATAAGGGATACTACAAAGTTCTATGGGAAGAAGAGAAGGAAGAAAGTAGCTATACATCTATCCTGCTATATAATTTTCATTTTGATGATTTCTTCTACTCTACCCTTCCAAAATAGAAAANCAGATACCAGGAATATGATGTGTAATGCATAAGGGATACTACAAAGTTCTATGGGAAGAAGAGAAGGAAGAAAGTAGCTATACATCTATCCTGCTATATAATTTTCATTTTGATGATTTCTTCTACTCTACCCTTCCAAAATAGAAAATTAAGTAGTGAAGATTTTTATGCTATATTTAACTAATTTTAATTTAGAGATAAATTAAAGCACAGATGAACTTCAAGGAATATTAGAAATGTTTTGACATCATTAGCCTGTGCCTTCTTGCAGCTGTCATACTTAAAAGCATTCTTAGGATAACTTAATAAAAGATTACATTTTCTAAGACAGATGAATCGTAAATGAGATCATATTATATACTCAGGTTTGAATAAGAAAGTTCATAAAATCACCTTGAAATTATAGTTAAACTTTTGCCCTTGATTACTTAAGATGTGGACAAAGAGAGCCAAAACAGAACCAGACACAAGCCATGATGTAAACTGTAGTGGAGACAAAACCTTTGCTAAAGGTTCAGAACTACTGAATTTTGAATACTGAATATTGGTTAAAGGCATGAAAAAATATCTGCAATTTGAATGGCCTGATGACATAACAAATTATTAAATTTATAAACAAACTGGGGAAAAATGCACATTAAATTTCCATTTTCCTTCCCCAAATAGAGCAGAAGAAAAAGAAGCAGCAAAAATTGTTTGATGTACAGAGTTAAATAAACAGATTGTCCTTCTTATGCAACCTCACTCTTACAAGGCCTGGAGCAGAATAATAAAATCCAGCCAACCTCTGGACTGTCTTTTATTCATTGCTGCGTAAGGCCTAAGACAGCTTGCAGAATTCTGCTCTGGACTCTTTTCACTAGCCTGAACTGCACTAAAGCAAGTCATACTTTAGAGAGGCTTCTGCTCACAAGAACCAACTCTAGTGGCTAAACTTGGGTTATTAATCACAAATTGAATTAGGCAACTTAGAATTAATAAGACTCCTCTCTATTCTCCTTCTACTAAAAAAGATACAATGACTTAATAGTGGTCAGAGTAATAATCAACATTCAGTCAACAGTTCCTAAGTAGTAAGGTACATATTCTGTAAATGGCCATTATTTCTTCTATATCAGTGTTTTCCAAATTATATTCCAACTCTCCGATTCCTGATGCAATCACAACTGTCCAGAGTTTTATTCTATTCAAATGTTAGAGTTCTATGAAATAGTTTGGAGAAGTAAAGGAATCCGGCTGAAAAACTAAAAATATTTCTCTAAGTGAAAGGCACTTCAGCTATTTTAATAACTATTGTTTGTATTTCAGAACGTATCCATCTGAAAATTATTCAAACCTTGCATATCACAAGTTTAATAAGCACATTTTGGTACTTTCATTACATCTGATACTAAGTGATAACAGTGGTGATGATGATGATAACCCCCTCCTACTAAAAATGGAAAAATTTTAGACTTGAAGAAAAATACACAAACACATCCAAGCATGAAAACTATTATATACAAACAAAGGGGAATTTTTTTAGCTGAAAAATAATTGAGGGTAAGTGAAACCATCAATTCTCTGGAGAAATAGCACTGAGAGCCACATTTCTATACAGAATGTTTAAAAAGTGGAAGCTTCATTGCTGGTAACACATTTGAAGCTGATCCAGGGACGTGTGTGTGTTTGAGTACATGTCTGCATGCATAGATAGACAGATTAAAATATATTTATTTCTCCACCACATTTTTCTATGTCAATGGGAATTTTATAAAATGTCTATACATAATTCTCAATGTAAGATAAGAGACGTCTTCTACTATGCCAAGTCTTTATCAACAGAGCTGAGAGATGTAAATAAAGAAATAGGAGAAAACTCAGGTCTTACCTGGATGAAAGTTCCTGAAGTATTTCTGTAATAAACAGAATAATATTGTATAATCCCATTAGGTTTTGAAGGAGGTGTCCATAAAAGAAGTATTGATGAAGAACTGAGGTTTGAATAATGAACATCTTTGGGAGGATCACTTGGTGCTAAAAAAACAAACAGTTGAACACAAAAGTGTACCTGTGTCTCCAAATAATGTCTGAACTGTTCTAAATGTTACCTGTGTCTAAGTTATGACCGTTAAAAATGAAGAATATCTAATTAGAAGTCAGAAATGAAATCCATAAGGCTCATTGGGCCATCCCCATTAACACTCTACCACAGGAATATCCAAGCAGAGGACAAATGGATTTCTTATTCGTAAAACACTATCCCAGTTCTAAATCAGGCCAATGCCTTGGATTTGAAAAGAACATATGACAAGTTTCCAATACAGAATGCATACTATGAAATTCTAATTTAACTCAACATTTTGAAACTGAATAATGGAGGACAAAGGCACATAGCTGACTTCATGCATTTTATTTTGCTTCATGAAAAAACAAAAAACAAAAAAAAACCCTAGGACCTCCCTTGTGGTCCAGCGGTTAAGAATTTGCCTGCCAATGCAGAGGACATGGGTTCAACCCCTGGTTCAGGAAGATTCCACACGTTGCGGGGTGACTAAGGCCATGCACCATGTCTGCGGAGCCTGTGCCCTAGAACCCCAGCTCCACAGTGAGAACAGTGAGCAGCTCACACGCCACCAACTAGAGTAGCCTCCACTCCCTGCAACTAGAGGAAGCCTGGGCACAGCAGCAAAGATCCCGCACAGCCGAAGATAAAGTAAACAATAAATTAACAAAAATAAAATAAAAAGCACACTAAATGCTAAGTGTTGAGTCTTGTGCTAAGTGCATTTACAAATATAAATTCATTTACTCCTCAAAAGGACCCTAAGGTAGGTGACACACCGTATCCATACATATGGGAAGTTGAGGCACAAAGAGATTAACTAACTTTCCCAACCTCACACAGCTAGAGGGACCAAAAAGCAATTTTGTGTGTAACTTATGACAGATATTAGGCTTAATAAGACATCTTTATACTTAATGTGTTTTTTTCTGAATAGAGTATTTTTTTACTTGGGCTACATCCATAAGAACTCACCTCCCTCGGGTGTTCGGAAGTTGATGATATTGCTTCTCTTTTCCCCATCACCAAATCTGGTACTAGCTGTTACATAAGCATTATATTCAACATTGTGGTCCAAATCTGAAAACTCTAATGATGTTTCAGTTACATTAACAGTTTTTAATGATGATCTGTCCCTAAGAGGAAAAAAAATTATCTGTACAGCTGACCTTTAAACATTATATATACATTTTCAGCGCAAGTACATTAAAAATAAGCAACATTTATGCATATTTATCAATCCAGACTAATAGGATAAAGATGCTACTTATCCTGAAATGCTGAAAAGAATGAGTTTCAGAATAATTCAATACATAAGTTTCTTTTGCTTTCAAGTATATTCAGTAGTTCAAAGAAGTATTAATAGGATATTCACATTAGAATTTGCTTAGACTGATTTTAATAGATCTCTGGGAATTCTCTGTATTCAAAGTGATTATAGCATCCTTTTCATACCAGTGTTTTCGTTGTTCAAATATTTGTTCTTTTGAAGTGAAGGCATAATCTTATTCATATAGTATATTTATCAAATCCATTTTATAAATATTGTATAACAATAACATTGATTTTAGACCCAATTCAAATAAACAAATTAAAAATATCTGAATAGCTATATCTAAAATAATGAGTATGGGTTATTCTTTAATTAGAGGCAAGATTTAAAATAATGAACGTAAGACATAATAAGAAAACAAAAAATAGAGCTTATATCTCTTACTCAGCTCAAATCTTAAATGTATCTCAAATATTACTTTGGAAAATAAAGTAAATATTGATTCACACTCTTCAAGTAAGTACCAAAGTCCCAGGAGAGGGGGGAAATGTCTCAAGAGCATACTGTTGCTAAGTAATATGGCACTACAGTTCATTTCAGATATGTTACTTCAGATTCCATAGAACTGGATATAGATTAAAATCTAAGCTAAAGAATATGTATATAATAGTACTGAAAACTGTGCACTTTAAAAACAAATTTATATTTTTAAGAGCAATACAATTAATTATTAAAGGATTTAGATAAGGAAATATGATTAACATCACAGAAAAGATGCATATCTCATGTAAGGTCTTTTTTCTTCTTTAGAAACACAAGGCATCCAAGAGGTAAATGGATATTCCCTCTGAACATAAAATGCTTTTGTTTCTCTACCACTAAAATATGTGAATCCTGAATCATTAAGGGGAATAAAAGATTTTAAGTGAATTAAGGGTATACACAGAGAGATACATTTCAGCCATAGTTTTACCATTACAAAAGCATCAATTCACTGTAAATACAAGTATGGTTATCTGAAAATAGTTGGAAAGCTTACCATAGTGAGAATTACGGATTCAGAATATGCAACTGGAGACAGGCAGGATTAGCCAAGCTCTTTAGTGATTTGAAACAGTTTCATCATCCTTTTCCAGAAGCCACAGGGAGGACTGAGTTCTCTCTTAGACTTCGTTGAGACTACAGAATATCTTTTAAAACTTAATGCTATAGCTGTTAGGCTATTAGTCTGAGAAAGATGCCTTGTTGTAGAAACTTTACCCAATTCCAGACTCCTAGATCATTAGAACATTACAATATAGCTAATCCAGTTCAGATCTCTAAAGCTATGAAATTAGCTAAAGCAGCCTAATTGCATTGTCTCTTTCAAAAATTTCTCTTCCAGCATATTTTTAATAATATCTGCTGCCCTATGTGACTACCTTCTTGCCCTGATCTTCACAGCAAAATACTGTAGATAAGTATTTGCCTACAATATGTAAAGACTTCCCTGGTGGCTCAATCAGTAAAGAATCCCCCAGGAATGCAGGAGATCTGGGTTCAATCCCTAGGCTGGGAAGATCCCCTGGAGAAAGAAATGGCAACCCTTTCCCATATTCTTGCCTGGGAAATCCCATGAACAGAGGAGCCTGCTGGCCTATAGTCCATGGGGTCTCAACAGTTGGACACAGCTTGGCAGCTAAACCACCACCACAATAAGGAGAACCTCAATTATGTTCCATAGATAATACAAAATCAAGGCAATTACTTGGAAAATGCAGCTTAAACATGAATTTTGTCTTAAATATCTGGGTATTTCAGTAAAAAGAAGGCAGTCTTTATAAATTATCTGAATAACAAAGTCAATAGTCCATCTCAGTTAGCATATACAGATGTAGTATACACATCTACTCTAACTTATCTTCAGAGACAAAACAGTGCAAACAAAAATTTTTCAGGTACTGATAAGTCTTGTCTGTTTGGGGCTTGTTTCCTTTTGAAGTTAATTGTGGCTGATATTTGAATAACTATGGTAGAAAAATATCTGAGCATAAACTTCAGTGGGAGCTTCAACTTCTGATACAAGTTCAGAATGTATCTTGAGTTCATAAGAAATGGCTTGCTATTAAACTGAGAACCAGAAGTAGGAAAAGAAGAGGAAATTGACACTGTTCCCAAGGATCTGACTTCACCCTCTTTGCTCTTATGCTGTTGCCAAACTGGAGGAAACACACAGAAACCTCTGGGCTGAAGCCTGAGCTCTCTGCTCTCTCAACAGCCATCTCATGAACAGTCCTATAGTTCAGAGGGTCACTCCATCCCATGCATGAGAAACCCACCTTTGATCCTGCTACAATCAGGTTTTTCTCCTGGTTTTAACTTGTTTAGTTTAAAAATCTGTTTTGTTCTTATTAGTTTAAAAATATTTTATTTCCATTTATAAAAGTATGTTTTATATAAGGCTCTCCTGGTGGCTCAGTGGTAAGGAATCTGCCTGCCAATGCAGGGGACATGAGTTCAGTCCCTGGGTCAGGAAGAACCGCTGGAGAAGCAAATGTCAGCCCACTCCAGTATTCTTTCCTGGGAAACGCCACGGACAGAGGAGCCTGATGGGGTCCATGGGGTCGCAAAGAGTCAGTCAACTTAGTGACTAAACAACAGCATTTTATATCTTGATTTTTCACTTATGTTAAGAACAATAATCTACATAATTTTTTTTTAAGTTGCTTAATTTGGATATATCATAGTTCTTCAGCCTTCCCTCTATTAATTATCATTTAGGCTGTTTCTCTCCTTTTTTCTTTAGTTATTACTAACAATGGTGCAGCAATCATTCTTATTCAAATATCTTTCCATAACGGTACTTTTATTTCTACAGGTTAAATTCCAAATAGTGTGATTGAACCAGATGGGTTTTTTTAATTTCAATGATAAATCATTATGATTTGGAGTCACAGCAACAAGTGTGCAAACTCACCACTAGTCTGGATAGTAATCTTAATTTCTGCAAGTTCAACTGACCAGAAACATTTAATTTGCACATCTATGACCATGAGTGAAAAAGAATTATCTTCTTATTGGTCATTTGCAGTCCTAATTTTGGAATAATTTTTTTGTTTTTTGGTTTTTGTTTTTTTTGGAATAATTTATTTACAAATTTTCTTTTATATACTTTTAGTCCCTTAAACGGAAAATAGCATATGTTGAGGAGTTAGAGAGACATTTTTCTTTTAGATAGTGTTCCAAATGAAGAGATATCTTCATAAGGAGAATCACATATTCCCCATCCTTTTCATATTTAGTAATGGCATATATATATATATAATCAATATTCAACAAAATTTATTGAGCACCTATTTTATGTCAGGAATGATGTTAGGTGCAAATGAGAAAGGGACAGGCCCTACCCTCCAAACAGACAAAGCAGTAAATAATTAAACAACAAATTCATTAATAACAATAGTTTTCCCCCTATTAGCTAAAAACAAAGAAAAAAGAGAAAGAGGAGTGAGTAAATTAATTGGGACCAAAGTGTAGAACAGCAGAATAAATCACCGCCTCCAGAGCTGCAGAATACGTTCACTAGAGAGCGAGCCTGTAAGATTTGAGAGTCGAATAGGGAGTTGAGTGAGATGGGGAGAGGAAGAGAGAAGGCCCATTTGGCAGAGCAGGTCTAACTCTTAGGTATCCAAAGTCATAAACTACATGGAAATGGCAGGAACATAAATGCATACAATACTTAGAAAATCAGCCAAACCTCTCACACATTACAGATTTTCACACTGAGGGGGAAAAAAAATCTTGAGAGTGATGAGTGCTATCATGTCACTGATTTAATTCTATAAACTAGAATATATTAGAACATTTTAAAAGCCTTTGTGAATGAGAAATCAGAAGACTTTAATGACTGAAATTATTCTGAATAAATGTAAAATTATTCTGAATAAAATTTCTATTCATCTGCACTCATTGGTAACAAGAAAAAGTCTTGAGATGAAATTAATGGAGATTTAACAGAAAGTTATTTCCTAAGTAATTTACACTTCTTTACAAAATACAGGCCATATTTTGACATCAGGGCATAAAGGAAATTCTAGAGCTTAAGAGCAGTTTCTTCACTCTGCTTTACCAATTCCTTTGCTCATTTCTTATCACATCAAGACTATGCCAAGCAACAATTACCTATGAGAAATCATGAATACCAACACCATATGGAAAGATTTAAACAAAATTCCCTATTTTCCCAACTGTGAACATGAATGGTTTCCATGTTAGAGACTCTTTGAAAGGTCATGGTCTTAATTCTAAATTTCATAATTTGATATTTTGTTCCATGCGGGCAACCTAGCCTAATGAAACATCTATTCCTATACATTCCTATGAGCTTATTATAAAAACTTTAATCTGCTAGTATCTAAATATTCTACATCAGTCTTTTCACTCACCAGATGCCATTCCCCAAAATAGAGAATTTCAATGCATTTACTTGACTCGATCAAATAATTTTCCCCCTCACATGAACCTGCAATTTCACTAATTTTCCCACTCTGAGGACACTGGTCTTCTACGTTGCATTTACTCTAGAATCTTTCCACAGCTGAATTGTATCACTAGGTTAATAATTATCAAACTAGCATGGCATAAATAGCTACACATCTATGATCCTAAAGCTTTTCTAGAATCTCAGAGAAAGTCTGAGTCAGTGCGGTATTCATTTATTGTTACTCTTACTCCTACTCTCAACATTTGCTTAGCTGGTTGATTTCATTCGATTTGGTTTGACTTTGTTTTGCTTGTTTGCCTTCAGCAGAGAAGACACACATAAAATTAGAAGAAAAAGCCACTATGGAGAATGAAGTTGAAGCTCATTTATACACTTATAAACCATCCTCTTGAAGCCAACATAAGGAATTAGGACCCAGAAGACAAGATGAGGGACTGTACTTAAGCTGGAGGAGAAAGATTTCAACCCCTAAGAATGAACACAAATTCCTCAGCCCAGAATTAAGAGTTTGGGTATTATTCCAAAAGTCAAGTCAAATCCTTTGAATGTTTTCTCCTGGGTGTAATCTTTCAGTGAGTGATTAAAATAAAATTTTAAAGTTCCATTTAAAATGAGATTCATTCTTCTCTCTAGATAGATGGATAGATAGATCCTTATTTAAACCTCAAGTCTCCAAGTATCTGGCCTGCCCACCCTTCTAGTTTCATCTCTTTCCACTTGCTTCCTGTGCCATTATATTCAAGACACAATGCTATCTTGCTATTGCCCAGACGAAGCTTCTTGCTGTTAACCACACATGATGAAATTATTTGAGTTCCTATATCTAGTTGGTGTAGCCCTGGACTTCTCAGCTAAATATATCATTGTTTTGTTTAAGACAATTTAAGTTGGGCATTATAACTTGAAACTAAAAGAATCCTGGCTAACACTTATTCCCATTCTTTAATAGTTTCTCATATTCCTTGATCCTTTCCACCATCATCATTGCTCCTCACTGAACAAGCTCACTTTTTGTCTATTTACCATTTAAACTGGGGGAACCAGTAATTCAACTGATTTACACATAAAACTGTATGATTATTCTCTCATCAGGGATAAAGTCCATTAACTGTATGTGTGTTAGTTGCTCAGTCCTGTCCGACCCTTTGCAACCCCATGGACTGTAGCCTGCCAGGCTCCTCTGTCCATGGAATTCTCCAGGCAAGAATACTGGACTGAGTTGTCATTCCCTTTTACAGAGGATTTTCCCAACCCAGGGATCAAACCCGGGCCTCCTGCATTGTGGGCAGATTCTTTACCATCTGAACCACCCAGAATAAAGCCCATCAACTACTGTAGACCAATATTAAGCCAGTGATTATTTTTTTAGAAATATGCCATAAGAGTTAATGTACTAGAGTTTAATCTACCATAACTCCATTGGTGTTTATCACAAATACTGTTATTAAACTAAGACTTCTCTAATTCTATAAATATATGGGTAAGTTTTTAGAACAAAGGCCAATTTAGAGAGCTGTCATAGCTCAGTCAGTAATCTGCCTGCAGTGCAGGAGACCAGGGTTCAATCCCTGTGTTGGGAAGATCCCCTGGAGAAGGAAATGGCAACCCACTCAAGTATTCTTGCCTCGAAAATCCCATGGACAGAGGAGCCTGGTGGGCTACAATCCATGGGGTTGCAAGAGTCAGACACAACTTAGCAACTAAATCATCTAGTGATTTGGAAAAAGCATGATTTGGGAGTAATACGGATCTGGTTATGATTCCAGCTGTATCATCTTCTAGGTTTATAACTTTAAGCAACACTTTAACCTCATCAAGACTTAATTTCCACAACTATAAAATTATGATAATATTCTTTATTCTATGGCATTGTTGCGAAAAACAAATAAGGATATATAGGGAAGATACCAAACACATTTGTCCCCAAATATTAACTACTACAGTATCCCTCAAGTCCTTTTCTTTAGCTCTCCAAGAGGTTTTGTTCCCCAATCACAATCTTTCCTAGCTTTGTACATTTCACAAATGTGATGAAAAGAGCCCTAAGGTATTAAAACTCAAGATCCACACAGGCAAAATAAATGACTAAATGAATTTAAAAGAGAATAAAAGATTATGGTCAGAAAGACAAACACCAGTACAGTATATTAATGCATATATATGGAATTTAGAAACATGTTAATGATGACACTATGTATTAGACAGCAAAAGAGACACAGATATAAAGAACAGACTTTTGGACTCTGTGGGAGAAGGGGAGGGTGGGATGATTTGAGAGAGTAGCATTGAAACATGTCTATTACCATATGTGAAATAGATCGCCAGTCCAGGTCCAATGCATGAGACAGGGTGCTTAGGGCTGATGCACTGG
>SJYV01005335.1:32152-122010 GCA_006410875.1 Neotragus pygmaeus | reverse complement strand
TTCATGTCAATGCATGGCAAAAACCACAATATTGTAAAGGAATTAGCCTCCAATTAAAATAAATAAATTGGGGAAAAAAGCATGATGGAACTAAGTTAAACAGCAAAGCAAATGCTCCACCTAAAGACAGCCTTTATTCAACTCCAGCTGATTTTTTTCATGGGGAACATCACAAAAGTATTCTGATTTTTGTAAGAAACAAAGGAAGCTGAAGTTTCACTAGATACCTACTCATTTTAAAACACTACAAAATTCTGTTTAGAATTTATTAACAGTTTATTGGTCCAGCAAAGCACGAGTGGCCTACTGCTAGCCTGCTTGTCACCTTGGTAACCAAGCTGCTTCTAATTCATTCATGAAAATGATTAATAAAAAAGAACTAAGGGATTGGGGGCAGGAGGAGAAGGGGAAGACCGAGGATGAGATGGCTGGATGGCATCACGGACTCGATGGACGTGAGTCTGAGTGAACTCCAGGAGACGTTGATGGACAGGGAGGCCTGGCGTGCTGCGATTCATGACATGACTGAGTGGCTGAACTGAACTAAACTGAAGAGCTCTTAACATCCCACTAAAAAAATTCAAGATGTCAAATGATCAAAAGCACCCTTGTGCTAACCACTCCTTCTATCTCTGTATCTCCTGCCACCCTAATCCAGCTCCACTGTTTCATTTTTACAATGCCACGTATCCACCTCTTGACACAGTCTACTCATGCTACCTCCATGCCTTCATAGACCATTTCCACCCTGAGATGTTCTCCTAAACTGATCTGTCTTTACCACTTTCATTTCAAATGTGAGATAAACTCAGGAAATTTGAAATGGCCCTCTTCCCACTCTGACTATTGATCTATATTATGCACTGAAACCATTAGGCAGTTTTAATAGAGTGAAAATCTTTTCGAAAACTGGAAGAAATCAGGCTAAACATACCTTTTTAGCATAACAAAAGCCATTTCCAAAAGTAAGCTTTTATGTTACAAGGGAAATCATTTGACCAGTAACATTTAATAAAAATCTACAGTAAAACTGTTTTGACTTCCTAATATATTGCTCAGGAAGTATTTTTAAATTATTTCACACGGGCATATTTTATCTCTAATTAGTCTACAACCATTTTAAGGATCTATATATTTTTTATCTCCCCACAGAGTTTAATAAGCATTTGTCCGACTGACTGATTCAGAATTGTTTCTCACAATGACGACTAGGAAAACTGAGAAAACTTTAAAAGTCAAGGTCTGTGTATAAGCTAGAATTTTCAACATCATTTTCATTCCAGTCTTTTAGCCATATCTTATGGACCATTCACTGAAAAGTTTGATGAACAAGGAAGAAAACTACTGTTAAATTTTATTGACATCATAGAAATAAAATTGCTAAACAAATCCAAGTTGAATTCAACTATAAAATAAATATATCGTATAAATCAGTTTACTATAATACCACACTTCAACCCAAAGTATATTAAAAGAATACGCTTAGAGGGCTCTAGTAGAAATGCATATATCTAATGGTGGTTGCCCTAGGAACGAAAGGATTGTTTCTCATTTGAAAATGTATAAATATGATTTACCAGTATAACTGAGGAAAAAGTGTTACTTAGGTGACAAAAATTATTTTACAAAGCAAACTCTAGAAGAACACATAATTTTAAAATGTAATGTGTTAAAGAAGATTTCTAAACACACTATCTACAAATCAAATATGACTCGCATAGTAGTGGTTAGAAAATGATTGCACAATAACCCTCATGAGCTATTTTGTAAAGAAATACTCATGACGAAGAAAGAAGTCACCAGTATAACAAATATAGTAGGTAACCTGCAATTTGCAGACACATTGAAAATAGCAAATATCCAAAGATGTGGTTTTTTTAATTTTCCAGGCAAGAGTACTGGAGTGGGGTGCCTTTTTTTACTCCAGGGGATCTTCCCAACCCAGGAGCTGAACTTCTCTTGAGTTTCCTGCATCGGCAGGTGGATTCTTTACCACTAGCGCTGCCTGGAAAGCCCTAGGGTTGGAGCAAGTCCCCAGTCACCCAGGCTAAAGCCTCTGATGGCATTCAGCCTCTTCCTGTTTTCTCCCATAATCGCTTGTCGGATTCTGTAATGGTCTCTGAGTGCTGTCATTAGAGACGTCTGTGAAGCATCAATCTCCGCATTTGTATTAGCACTTTTCAACATTGTCCTAAACCAGGCTTTCACCTTCTCATGTGGGGACTAGATCACTGCCTTCAGTTGGCTCCTCAGGCTTCATCATATGCTTCAACACAAAAATCTACTTGAACATTCTTCCTAATTCATGAGATGGAACAGCTTGCTTCCTTCAGAAAGATGTTGTTTTTTAAAAGAATTTGGTAGTTAGTGAAAGAACGAAAATAATAGAAATTGAGTATTGTGAGAGAAATATGAACCCCTGAAACAGGAACTCTGCTAATAAAAACAGAGACCACTTACACAGTACTTTAAGAGAACACCACAGATAATTTAGTGACAGAATCACCATTCAAAGCTATGTCTCTCCATTCAGAATGTGCTGCCTGGTCTCATGATACATGCCTCCTACCCTCCCCAGTTAAACTGATATGGCAAGAGTTCCAAAAAACCATTAAAGAAAGTGAAATCATTCAGTCATGTCCGATTCTTTACAAAACCATGGACTGTCACCTACCAGGTTCCTCGATCCATGGGATTTTTCAGCCAAGAATACTGGAGTGGGTTGGGATTGAACCCAGGTCTCCCACATTGCTGGCAGATGCTTTACTGTCTGAGCCATTAGGGAAGGGCCCCAAAACCATTATTGATTAGTAATAGTGATAAAAAAAAAAAGGACCCTGGATCATGATATCCCTTTAACTACAGAGGCTAAAGCTTCCAGATGCTGGAAATTTAAAAATATTATATACTTCATTACCATTTATATCTTTCAGTCTATTACAGATGATATTCTTAAACATGTTAAGATGTTTTTCCTTTTTTGTTCTTTCTTTATAAGACCTAACTCTAATCAACAGAAAGTGTCCACTGTTTGGAAAAGCATCACTACTTTTATGCCAGAAATGAAAACATAATAAATCTCTACTAAATTTTTAACTCTTAAAATACACTCTGCATTCAGTCATCCATTCAGCAGATGATTTAGTTTCAGTTATAGCCAGGTAGTTTCCTGTTCCAACACAGCGATGAACAAACCAGATCTTGAAGTAGATAGGGTCTTAATCTCTCTGCCTCTTCTATGTGTGGTGTGTGTGAGAGAGAGAAACAGAAATAAAGCCAAGTTCTATTGAGGAAAAAGCATGTTCTATGTTCTCTTTACACAGTAAGAGTCAGTCCAGCATGAATATAGGCCATAAAGCTTTATAATAATTCATGGTGAAGAAAGGAAGAATTACATGCAGTCAAAAAGAAAAGAAAAAATTTTGCACTACTAAGAAAAAGTGAGAGAAAGAACAGGGCAAAGCTGTCCTGGAATCTTAAATTGAGTGTGAAAGTGAAAGTGAAATGTTAGTCGCTCAGTTACGTCCGACTCTGACTCCATGGGCTATGAGACTCTATAGCCTGCCAGGCTCCTCTGTCCATGGGGATTTTCCAGGCAAGAATACTGGAGCGGTAGCCATTCCATTCTCTAGGGGATCTTCCTGACCCAGGACTGAATGTGGATCTCCTGCATTGCAGGCAAATTCTTTACTAGCTGAGCCACCAGGGAAGGTAAGTTGAGGGTAAGTGGTGAAAACAAATGAATAATTAATTTGTGAAGGAACTGCCAGCATAGAGCTTCTCCTTCTTAGGATGGAGAGGAAAATGGTAAACCTCTTAGAAAATCTGTCTTCAGTACGGCATTACTTATATCTAGTTCAGTAGTTAGGTCCAGTGATTATTAATACTTATGTCCGGTAAGATCTAAGGGCTCTTCCAGCAGACCACTGGAGCTAAGGAACGGTGTGGAAGCCACCTTCCAGTCCTGCACACTACAGATTGGTTCAGAGAAAACAACAGAGCATATAGCTACCTGAGGGTTGAGACAGACATGCTAAGAGATCCAGAGCACTAGAATAAATCTGAGGTTGGATCAAGGCTAAAACAGAAAATAAAAACCTTGAAAATGGAAGCTCTGATGGCAAGGGGGTGGGGAGGGAGTCCCAGAATAGTTCCCAACAGTCAAATGAGATGAGTCAGGATATCCCAAACTTGAGATCCCCTCATCCTACTTTCCGTGGTCTCTCCTATACCTACAATCCTTCCTAGGAAGTGAGACAGAAATGGGACACCCCCTGAAAGAAGAGAGAAAACAGTACTACTGGGGAGCTGAACTCACACAGCATGATCACTATACAGAGTAATGATACTGTTTATCAGACTAGGATCCGAAACCCAACCAGAAAAGTCTTGATTCTCATTAACTTTTTTCACTTTCAATTTTTTTTTCTAACTCAGCAAAACAGTGTCATAAAACTCTGAGTATTACCTTTGATTCAAAAATCCATAAGTCATTGATTCCATTGATTTCTCTTTTCATTCCCATAGCCAATCAATCCATCACTGGGTCCAAGCAACTTTTCTAAGTGTAATAAAAAGCTGCCACTTCTCTCCTCCATCCCAGGATCATCTATAGCCCAGATTACTAAAATAATCTCCCACCTAATATCCCTGCTAGCACTTTTCCCCCTACAATTCTTTCTGCATAAAGTACCCAAAGTGCTTGAATAATGTTTTAACAATTGTGCTTTAATAATTCCCATTACAACTGAAATGAAAACCAAATCCTTATGATGGCATAGCTCTTGACCTTTGCCAGCCTCCTACTCTCCAGTATAATTCTCCTCTGTCTCTCCATCTGTGGCAACACTCACCTTCCCTATGGTTTTCAAAAGAAATGAGTTTCCTCACAGACCTGATGCACTTGATATTCCTCCTCCTGCAGATCCTGACCTGAAAAGAGGCTCCTTCTTGCTCAGATCACAAGTAAAGGCCATCTATTCCTTTGGCCTTTTCTTTGGGCATATATTCTTCTGGAAGCTTTCTATCAAAAGTAACCCTCTTTCCCCTGATTCCTTCTCTTGTGTTTATTTATGGGTATACAATCCAATTATCTCTTTAGAATGTACGCTCCTTGAGGGCAGGGGTCCTGTGTGTTTTGTTCACAGGTACATAGCTACTCTATCAATATTACTGAATGAAGAAATGAAGCCCTGAACTGATAAATGAAGTAGCAGGGTAATAGAGGGAAATGGTTGCCTGTGTTACTGCTACCCTTCCCATTATCAGCCCTCATGCCACTCCTAATTTTGCCAAAGAGTAAGCAAAGGGACTTGGAATCAGGCAATGAAGAATGCAGGAAGGGTAGTGCTAAGGAGCAGTATGCAAAGGGTTTAAAGAGGGACTGGGGGTGGGGGGAGTCTTAATTTAGGAAAGAGAAGAGTAGACATCTTAAAAAACATCATACATAGCCGTTCACTCAGTGCTGGACCTTCCAAGTAAGAAATATAAAAGAAGAAATGTCTATATAAAGCATTATGTAAATTGCATTTTCAAAGTTGAAATATTTAACACATTAGGAAATATGTTATATCACTTGTGAATCCTTCTACCAGGATTTATAGTAGATCAAAGTGAGGCTTCTAATCTACTGAGTTTCCATAAAGCAATATATTAATATCATGTTAATTGATAAGAAGCACTATAGGATTATGTCTTTTTTCACAACTGACTCATAAGTAGGCAAGTAGGGTAAAGGTGATCAGTAAAAAATAACTACACTGCTTACATTTCAATGGACAATTGACCTCAAATAATAGAGTTCTGGAGAAATATCTTTTAGCTAAATTTTAGTTTAAAATATTCTGCTCAAGGAAACTTAAAAGGAGAGTGGCATAGAGAATATTGGAGTAATATTCTGAAAGCTTTTCACATATAATTACAGTTGGAGTCATATGAGCAGTCCATGATGCTGAAGAGCAGGATTCTAGTGTAATTACACATAATACATTTATTTTGTTTTGATTACAAAATTCACATTATTTGACTATGCTTGGACCTCCACATAATATGGGGGAAAGTTGTTTCTTAATAAAAGCATATAAACTAGCCTATTAATAATCCGATTTCTAATGTAGCTTCACAATTGGAAATTTTAAAACTGCATTCCTATTATGTTACAGAGTAATACTTGTCCTCAGAACTATTTCCAGAAAAGAAAAAAATTCTTACCAGACATAAACTGTGTAATAGAGGATAATTCCATTTGGCTCCAGGGGTGGTTGCCATGACAACTTCACCATGACACCAGACAACTGTTTTACAGAGAAGTCTTGTGGGGGAGAATCAGGAACTGAAAAGTTAGGGCATAAGATAAGGTATTAATATTTTATTAAACATACATAAGAAGAAGCTAAAATAGAAATGCACAGAATTTTTATTTTGAACTTTCTGGTAAATGAATTGGGTACAGGGCCTTTCTCCATGGGCTGGAGAGGCTGTTTACTTTCCAAATGAGATGATAAAAGATTTTGCATGGTGGTGTTAGAACATCTGTTTCTGTGATTCAATGGAAAAAAATATTTCATGAGAAAAAAGGAACAAGGGTTATGACACTGTGATTCACCTACCGTTCAAATATATCTTGGTAAATTATCATCCTCTAATAAAAATAAAACTACTGGGGTGAGTAAATATACAATAAAAGAGCTCCCCAAATAATAAAAAGAACTGGGGGGAAAAAATCACACATCCAAGAAGTGGTAAAGTGATAAGCGT
The DNA here is from genome assembly GCA_006410875.1 of Neotragus pygmaeus. Classification (NCBI taxonomy): domain Eukaryota; kingdom Metazoa; phylum Chordata; class Mammalia; order Artiodactyla; family Bovidae; genus Neotragus; species Neotragus pygmaeus. The sequence continues at coordinate 115,254 of SJYV01005335.1, read as the reverse complement.
AGCATTGTGAAGAAACTGACTGACCTCACAAATGAAAACTATACTCCTCAATTTCATTTGTGTCATTAAACGGCAAAATAGCTTCAAAATCTGTTCACGCAATCTTCAAAATTGAATGGTCGACAAAGGAAGTGCCAGTGTAGCACATAAACAAGTATATAGACATTTCAGGGTCTATTTCTATTTGTGCTATAAGAGTGTAAGGATTCAAACATTTCAGCCATTCTGCATTAAAAAATACCTTAAACACTAAAAAAATACTGTTAACTAATTATCAAGCATATATTTCAACTTAGATAAAACATTTAGAATGCCATTTCTCAGTTGCTACATACTAGCAGAGTAATGTTTTAAAATATTAATATGTTTTGCATGTAAAGGGGTATAAATTACTACAGTTTTGATCACTGTTATACATGGAAACTGAACTCACACCTAGTAGAAATTCTGAGGATTAGTTCAGATTTCTTTAAACAGTTTTAGTTTATAGATTAGTATTGTACAGATCACTTTTTTCCAGTAATTTTAAGATGCTGCTTGAATTATTATATTTTCCTTCTGACTTTTGGGATAATCCCAACTATAGTGTAGAGGTACGCATACACATGTGCTTTCATCATTTTGATAATAATTTTTCAAAAAAGAGTTTATTGAGCAGAGAAAGGCTTTATGAAATAAGTTTCACAAAATAACAGTAGCAGCTGTGTTTATATTTTCAGTTGGTATTCTCACTGGCACCACAATAAAAATGCTATCAAACCTGATTATTTCCCAAGATATGAATTACCTCTAACTGAGGTAATTCTTTCATTTGTTAAAACAAAAAACTGTAATGTTTTTCTAAATATCACTGCAAAACTTTTGTTTATTATTGGAAAAAAAGAATTTTAATTAAAACTAGCACTGATACAGAATACTGTATGTTGTAACTAAGCATTTGTCTTTGATAATATGCTTTATGCTTTAAGATGTTTTCGTGGAATATCAGTTCTTGGTGTTTTATATTTAATTTTCAATGTATTTTTGAGTAGTTTCTTTTTTATGTCAATCTTTTTATTACTAAAAAAGTGTGATTAACATGCCTTTTTAAGTAAAATACTGCATATCTACTATATCAGACAAAGTTTTAAGCATTTTAACATATGTCAAAATTACTTTTACACTCTTCAGAAATAGCTCAGTTGATAAAGAATCCGCCTGTAATGCAGGAGACCCCGGTTCAATTCCTGGGTCGGGAAGATCTGCTGGAGAAGGGATAGGCTATCCACTCCAGTATTCTTGGGCTTCCCTTGTGGCTCAGCTGTTAAAGAGTCTGCCTGCAATGAGGGAGACCTGGGTTCAATCCCTGGGTTAGGAATGGTTACCCACATCAGTATTCTGGTCTGGAAAATACCATGTAGAGTTGGACACAACTGAGTGACTTTCACTTTCATTTCAGAAATGTAATTTTAAAAAGTGAAATTGGAAAAACTAGAATAAATAAATGCAATGCCTTTTGCAATCTATCCAACTCATCATGACAGAGCTGTGAGTATAGATAAGAAGGGTCTTCACAAGGCTTTTACTCTCTCTGCTAGGCACGGTCATTCCTGTCCCAACCCTCCTTCCACTCATCTTGCTTCAGGCGAAGGAGAAGTTGCTCAGTCCTGTCCGACTCTGCCACCCCATGGACTGTAGTCCACCAGGCCCCTCCATCCATGGAATTTTCTCAGCAACAGTATTGGAGCGGGTTGCCATTTCCTTCTCTAGGGGATCTTCTCGACCCGGGGATCGAACCAGGGTCTCCCACATTGCAGGCAGACGCTTTACCATCTGAGCCACCAGGGAATCCCTTGCTTCAGGTCAGAGCTTAAATATAACTTAATCTGCTACATTTTCCTGAACACCTCAGAGCAGCTAAAATTCTTTTTTTTTTTTTTTTGTGATGATGAACACTTATACCAGTAATTATAAAAATTATTTGTCTACACATTTGTCAAATTTAGATCTCTTCCAAAGAAGATAAGGAGCTCCTAATATCCAACAATAAGCAACACTTCTGAGGCCTTTATCCATTTCTAGGTTTGCTGTAATTTTTCTGTAAGGGGGTTTTGTTAGCAATTATGTCAATGACTGAGCCAAGGACTTCGACGGATGTTTACCATGACTTTGTATTTTGAATAGCCCAGGTATAATTTGAAACTATTGACGTGAGCAGTAATAAACTCTGACTGCTCAAAATAATAACATGTGCTATCTACTGGTCTAGCTTCCTCCATAAACAACCTCAAATTCTTACTACATGGGCTAATTAATTAGATTAGAAATTAAGAAATGGGTACTATATCTAGTAGGGCATTGCTAAAATAGTCTAGTACATCTTTCTGAGACATTATCTAAGATAGAAGACAATCTAACCTTCTACCCTAGCCTTTAACCACTGTTCCACGGGGAAAATTCATTTATTTGGTATATTTTCACTTTGAGAGCAATAAAAATCTAACTATGAAAAAATGAAAATTTGGACAGGTAAGTTTGGCTGAAGAAACAAACAAAGGAAGCAGAGGCAATGACTAAGGAAGACTAACCCATCAGAAGACACAGAAACTGGGGCGCCGGGTGAATGACTGTAATCTGAACATTCACAAAGCACAGTTCAATGGGAAGAGATGAGGAAAGCTTGAGAGGGTGAAAAAAGATATTCTGCAAACACATGTTACATCCAGAACAACTCCTCCTGGCAATGGGACTGACTTTTGCAGAAGAAGAAGAATATTCTAAAAATATACAGTGTAAAAAACATAAAAGGCAAATCCAAATCCAAAATGCATCTCTCAAAAGTAATTTTCTTTTTAGCATGATAATATGCCTACAGCTTTGTGAAGCAGCATTGTAAAGTGGTCTCAGTAGTAAAGCTGATTTTATTCAAGTGGGAAAAGGTGAGCTTAAAAGTTGAAAATGAAGGCTATTAACATTCAGGAATAGCATCTTGGCAAATTATGGAGAGAAATCTGGTAAATAGCCTGAAATCATTAGCATGCTAATCTTAATAACATAAAAAATGCTGCAGGCCCTTCCTGATCCCAACACCTTGTCGCGGATTCATTGACTTATTGAGTGGTGAGCAGAACGAGCTTGGACTCCATAAAGGTCGCCCTAGGCATGAAATGACACATGTATGTAATATACCTGGCACAGAATAAAGGTTATGACCTCTGTTCTCCTGGGATGTTTTTGCTTTTAAAAGCAACAGATTAAAAAGCAATTTAAGGAGAGAACAAGATGGCGGAGGAGTAGGTGGATGTGGAGTACATCTCTCTCTATGGATACATCAGGAACTCATCATCAGACACAGAAGTCCATGTAGAACGCCAGCTGAAAGCAGACAGGAGTACCTGACCAGTGGAAAATAACATATAGAACCATGCAAAACTTGGTAGGGTGAAGGAACTAGGGGGAAAAACAGGAGTGCTAGTAGGATTGGACCTGCTCTCGGCCAGTAGGGGAACTGAAGCCAGGGTCCAATCCCCACAGCGGGACAACTGTCTGAGTCAGAGGAGAGACATTTAAGGCTGAGAGTGAAACAGCTGAACTGTGGCAGCCCTACACTCTTTATTGGAATGCTGGTCTCCTGGAAAGCACAGAGGCTGGGAGCTGGAGTTTAGGGACTGTGGAGCAATCTCAGGACAAAGGCAGGGAGACAGATCGAGGGGATGTGAGGGAGAAGACTGTGGTGGGAAATGTCTGTGGAGGAAAGCCAGGCAGCCATGGAAGCAAGGCGATACTGCTGAGTCACATGCAGGGGGCGGAGCCATCACCATGGCCTCTCTTCCCCCACACAACAGCATCAGCAGCTGAACAATAGAGAGGCTGGCCCATCAAACGCCTGATGCACTGAACTACGGAGTAGGACCCCAGCCAGGGTGCCCCTTTAAGTGCCTGATGTGCTGATCTACAGAGTAGGACCCCAGCCAGAGGGGCCCTTCTATGTGCCCGACATGCCTAACAACAGAGAAGGACCCCAGGCAAGGGAGCCCTCCAAGTGCCTGAACAGGTGGAGGTACAGAGAAACACTGACCAAAGAGGCCTTCTGATCACCGGCTACAAGAAGCCTGGAGAAAGATGCTGACAGGGCCATGACTCCTACAGCAGAGGCAGTGTGTATCCCTGCACACTTGGCATCACCTGGGTCCCTGGAAGCCAAGCAACTGCACCACCTTCACATTCAACTCTCACTTGGGCAAAGCTGCCACAGGCAAAAAAGTCTTGCCTCTATGCACACAGCGTTGCTTCATTCATGTCCAACTCTTTACGACCCTGTAGGCTGTGGCCTGCCAGGCTCCTCTATCAGAGAGGGGGCTCTCCAGGCAAGAATACTGGAGCGTACTGGCAAATACTGGTCACCATACCCTTCTCAGTTCAGTTCAGTACCTCAGTCATGTCCGACTCTGTGACCCCGTGAATCACAGCACGCCAGTCCTCCCTGCCCATCACCAACTCCTGGAGTTCACTCAGACTCATGTCCATCGAGTCTGTGATGCCATCCAGCCATCTCATCCTCTGTCGTCCCCTTCTCCTCCTGCCCCCAATCCCTACCAGCATCAGAGACTTTTCCAATGAGTCAGCTCTTTGCATGAGGCGGCCAAAGTACAGGGGTTTCAGCTTTAGCATCATTCCTTCCAAAGAAATCCCAGGGCTGATCTCCTTCAGTCTGGTTGGATCTCCTTGCAGTCCAAGGGACTCTCATGAGTCTTCTCCAACACCACAGTTCAAAAGCATCAATTCTTCGGTGCTCAGCTTTCTTCACAGTCCAACTCTCACATCCATACATGACCACTGGAAAAACCATAGCCTTGACTAGACAGACATTAGTCAGCAAAGCAATGTCTGTGCTTTTGAATATGCTATCTAGGTTGGTCATAACTTTTCTTCCAAGGGGTAAGCGTTTTTTAATTTCATGGCTGCAGTCACCATCTGCAGTGATTTTGGAGCCCAAAAATATAAAGTCTGACACTGTTTCCACTGTTTCCCCATCTATTTCCCACGAAGTGATGGGGAGATGTGTATAAGAGACAGCTACTATCCTCTTTCCAGACCTCGGGATCTCGGCTCTTTTCACATCACAGGCAGCCTGATCCGGCTGGTTCCCAAGACTGGACTGTCCTGGGGCTGGCTGATGGAGCTAAGAGGACGCAGCCACAGTGGGGAACCCACTAGGATGAGGAGTGTCTCCTGCCCCTGGAAGGCACCCCCATCACCATCTCCACGCGGGCTTACCTACGCCTAAACCAAACCCGCTGCCAAAGGAGGGCTCGACTCTCCCGGCTTAAAGAGCCAGGAAATTTCCCCTGCTGTCCTGAGCGGTGGTTCCCACTTGCCAGCTTTTCTTTAGAGTCGCCCCACTTTCCTAGGACACCCCTGTCTGCATGGAGGCTTGGCTGGAGTTCAAATTACACTCGCGGGTGAATGGTCAGAAGAAAGTAGTAGTTTGGTGTCTCTTTAAGCACATGCTACCACCCTGTAACCTGCCTTGCCCTGTCTCGCAGTGCCTAGGGAACCGGACTCGGGGAATGGAGCAGTGCTGCGGTCTTGTGGACATATTCTGTAACTACAACTTGAATACCCAGCCCAGTTCAGTTCAGTTCAGTTCAGTTCAGTAGCTCAGTCGTGTCTCTTTGCGACCCCGTGAATCGCAGCACGCCAGGCCCTGTCCATCACCAACTCCAGGAATTCACTCAAACTCATGTCCATCGAGTCGGAGATGCCATCCAGCCATCTCATCCTCTGTTGTCCACGTCTCCTGCTCCCAATCTCTCCCAGCATCAGAGTCTTTTCCAATGAGTCAACTCTGCATGAGGTGGCCAAAGTATTGGAGTTTCTGCTTTAGCATCATTCCTTCCAATGAACACCCAGGACTGATCTCCTTTAGAATGGACTGGTTGGATCTTCTTGCAGTCCAAGGGACTCTCAAGAGTCTTCTCCAACACCACCGTTCAAAAGCATCCATTCTTCAGTGCTCAGCTTTCTTCACAGTCCAACTCTCACATCCATACATGACCACAGGAAAAACCATAGCCTTGACNGCATTCAGAATAATTATATTAAGGTGATAAAAACTTTTGAAAACAAAATGTGGAAAATGCAAGAATCAATTAACAAGAAGAAGAATTAAAGAATAAACATACAGAGACAAACAACACAATTACTGAAATTAAAAATACTCTAGAAGGAATCAATAGCAGAATATTTGAAGCAGCAGAATCAATCAGTGAACTGGAAGATAAAATGTTGGAAATAACTTCTAAAGAGCGGGAAAAAGTAAAAAGAATGAAAAGAACTGAGGATAGTCCAGAGACCTCTGGAACAATATCAAATGCACTAACATTCAAACTACAGGGGTCCCAGAAGGATATAAAAAAATTTTGAAGAGATTATAGTTGAAAGTTTCCTCAACATGGGAAAAGAAATAGTCACTCAAGTCCAAGAGGCACAGAGTCCCATATAGGATAAACCCAAAGAGAAACACGCTAAGACACATACGAATCAAACTAATAAAGACTAAATATTACTAAATACTAAAGAATATTAATATTAATCAAACTAAAAAAGACTAAATATTATTTAGTCTTTACTAAATACTAAAGAATATTAAAATCAGCAAGGGAGAAGCAACAAGTAACATATAAGGGAAATCCCATATGCTTAACAGCTGATCTTTCAGCAGAAACTCTGCAGGCCAGAAGGGAATGGCAGNTATTTAGTCTTTACTAAATACTAAAGAATATTAAAATCAGCAAGGGAGAAGCAACAAGTAACATATAAGGGAAATCCCATATGCTTAACAGCTGATCTTTCAGCAGAAACTCTGCAGGCCAGAAGGGAATGGCAGGATACATTTAAAGTACTGAAAGGGAAAAAGCTACCCAGCAAGAATCTCATTCAAAATTGATGGAAATATAAAAAGCTTTTCAGACAAGCAAGAGAATTCACTACCACCAAACCAGCTTTACAACAAATGTTAAAGGGACTTATATAGTCAAGAGAGAAGAAAAAATACCTGCAAAATCAACTCCAAACAATTAAGAAAATGGCAATAGGAACATATATATCAATAATTACTTTAAATGTAAATAGATTAATGCTCCAACAAAAAGACACAGACTAGCTGAATGGATACAAAAACAAGACCCATATATATGAACTGTCTACAAGAAACCCACTTCAGACCTAAAGACACATAGAGACTGAAAGTGAGAGGATGGAAAAATATATTTCATGCAAATGGGAAGCAAAAGAAAGCTGGAGTAGCAATCCTCGTATCAGACAAAATAGATCTTAAAATAAAAAAATATTACAAGAGATAAGGAAGGACAGTACATAATGATCAAGGGATCAATCCAAGAGGAAGACATAATTGTAAATATGTATGCACCCAACACAGGAGCACCTCAGTACATAAGACAAACTCTGACAGACATAAAAGGAGAAATCAACAATAACACAATGATGGAAGGAGACTTCACACCCCACTCACACCAATGGACAGATCATCAAAACAGAAATTAATAAGGAAACACAAGTCTTAAATGATACATTTGATGAAATGGATCTCACTGATATCTTCAGGACATTCCATCCAAATGCAGAATACACCTTCTTCTTAAGTGCACATGGAACATTCCCCAGGATAGACCACATCTTGGGTCACAAATTAAACCTCAGTAAATTTAAGAAAACTGAAATCATATCAAGCATCTTCTCCATACACAATGCTATGAGACTAGATATCAATTACAAGAAGAAAAAAAAAGCGTAAGAAACACAAACACATGGAGATTAAATAACACATTTCAACACATAATCACCAACAGGTTACTGAAGAAATCAAAAAGGAAATTAAAAAATTTCTAGAAATAAATGATGAAAACATGACAATTCAAAACCTAAGGGATGCAGCAAAAGCAGTTCTAAGAGGGAAGTTTATAGCAATACAATCCTACCTCAAGAAACAAGAAAAACATCAAACAGACAATCTAACTTTACAGCTAAAACAACCAGAAAAAGAAGAACAACAACAAAAAATTAATAGAAGGAAAGAGAAATTTATTTCTGAGCAGAATTGAAATGAAATGAAAGAACAATAGTAAAGATAAAAATAAAAGCTGGTTCTTTGAGAAGATAAACAAAATTGACAAACCTCTAGCTAGACTCATCAGGAAAAAAGAGAGAAGAATCAACAAAATTAGAAATGAAAAAGAGGTTACAACAGACAATGCAGAAATACAAAGGATTATAAGAGACTATTATGAACACCTATAAGGCAATAAAATGGATAACCTAGAAGATGGACAGATCCATAGAAAAGTTCAATATTCCAAGATTGAACCAAGAAGAAGAAATTATAAATAACCCAATTACAAGCACTGAAATTGAAGCTGTGATCCAAAATCTCTGAGAAACCATAAGCCCAGGACTAGATGGCTTAACAGGAGAATTCTATCAAACATTCAGACAAGAGCTAATGCCTATCCTTTTAAAACTCTTTCAAAAAATTGCAGAGGGAGGAACACTACCAAATTCATTTTACGAGGCCACCATCACCCTGATACCAAAACCAGACAAAGACAACACACAAAAAAGAAAACTACAGGCCAATATCACTGATGAACATAGAAGCAAAAATCCTCAACAAAATTCTAACAAACAGAATTCAGCACCGCATCAAAAAGCTCATACACCATGATGAAGTTGGGTTTATTCCAGGGATGCAAGGATTCTTCAATATACGCAAATAAATGTGATACACCATATTAACAACTTGAAAGAGAAAAATCATATACTAATCTCAATAGATGCAGAAAAAGTCTTTGACAAAATTCAGCACTCATTTATGATTAAAACTCTTCAAAAATGTGCATAGATGGAACCTACCTCAACATAGTAAAGGCCATAAATGATAAGCCTACAGCAAACATTATTCTCAATGGCAAAAAAACAAAAGCATTTCCCCTAAGATCAGGAGCAAGACAAGGGTGTCCACTTTCACCACTATTATTCAACATAGTTTTGGAAGTCCTAGCTACAGCAATCAGGAGAGAAAAAGAAATAAAAGGAATCCAGATCAGAAAAGAAGAAGAAAAGCTCTCACTGTTTGCAGATGACATGACACTATACATAGAAAACCCTAAAGATAGTATTAGAAAATTACTAGAGCTATTGATTGAATTTAGCAAAGTTGCAGGATACAAAATCAATACACAGAAACCACTTGCATTTCGATAAACTAACACTGAAAAATCAGGCAGAGAAATTAAGGAATCAAGCACCTTCACCACTGCAACCAAAAGAATTAAATATCTAGGAATAAACTTACCTAAGGAGACAAAAGAACTGTACACAGAAAATTATAAGACACTGATGAAAGAAACCAAAGATTACATAAACAGATGTAGAGATATTCCATGTTCCTGGGTAGGAAGAATCAATACTGTGAAAATACTACCAAACACACTCTACAGATTCAGTGCAACCCCTATCAAATTACCAATGGCACTTTTCATAGAACTAGAACCAAAAATTTCACAATTCATATGGAAACACAAAGGACCCCAAATAGCCAAAGCAGTCTTGAGAAAGAAGAATCAAGTTGAAGGAATCAACCTTCCTGACTTCAGGTTATACTACAAAGCTACAGTCATCAAGACAGTGTGGCACTGATACAAAAACAGAAATATAGACCAATGGAACAAGATAGAAAGCCCAGAAATAAACCCATGAATCTATGGGTACCTTATTTTTGACAAAGGGGGCAATAATATACAATGTGGCAAAGATAGCCTCTTTAATAAATGGTGCTGGGAAAACTGGACTGCTGCTGCTGCTGCTGCTAACTCGCTTCAGTCGTGTCCAACTCTGTGCGACTCCAGAAACAGCAGCCCACCAGGCTCCCCTGTCCCTGGGATTCTCCAGGTAAGAATACTGGAGTGGGTTGCCATTTCCTTCGCCAATGCATGAAAGTGAAGAGTGAAAGTGAAGTCGCTCAGTCGTGTCTGACTCTTTGCGACCCATGGACTGCAGCCTACCAGGCTCCTCTGTCCATGGGGTTTCCCAGGCAAGAGTACTGCAGTGGGTTGCCATTGCCTTCTCTGGGAAAACTGGACAGCTACACGTAAAACAGTGAAATAGAATACTTCCTACCACCATACACAAAGATAAACTCAAAATAGATGAAAGACCTAAATGTAAGACCAGAAACTATAAAACTCTTAGAGGAAAACATAAGCAGAACACTCAACAACATAAATCAAAGCAAGATCCTCTATGACCCACATCCTAGACTAATGGAAATAAAAATGAAAGTAAACAAGTGAGATGTGATTAAACTTAAAAACTCTTGTGCAGGAAAGGAAACTATAAGCAAGGTGAAAGGACAACTCTAAGAATGGGAGAAAATAATAGCAAATGAAACAACTGACAAAGGATTAATTTCCAAAATATACAAGCAGCTCATACAACTCAATGCCAGAAAAACAACCAACCCAATCAAAAAGTGGGGGAAAGACCTACACAGACTTTTCTCCAAAGAAAACATATGAAACAAACAAACAAACATGGGCTAACAAACACATGAAAAGATACTAAACATCACTTATTATTAGAGAGATGCAAATCAAAACCACAAACTACAAAATCAACTCACACTGGTCAGAACAGCCATCATCAAAAAGTCTACAAACAACAAAAGCTGGAGAGGGTGTGGAGAAAAGGGAACACTCTTGCACTGTTGGTTGGAATGTAAATTGATACAGTCAGTATGGAAGATGGTATCGAGATTCCTTTAAAAACTAGGAATAAAGCCACCATATGACCCAGCAATCCCATTGCTGGGCATATACCCTGAGGAAACCAAAACTGAAAAAGACACAAGTATCCCATTGTTCCTTGCAGCAGTATTTACAATAGCTAGAAAATGGAGGCAGCCTAGATTTCCATCAACAGATGAATGGATAAAGAAGTTGTGGTATATATTATTGAGCCATAAAAAGGAATGCATTTGATTCAGTTCTGATGAAGTGGATGAACCTAGAACCTATTATACAGAGTGAAGTGAATCAGAAAGAGAAAGATAAATATTCTAACACATATATATGGAATTTAGAAGAATGGTACTGAAGAACTTATTTCCAGGGCAGCAATGGAGAAACAGACAGAGAACAGACTTATGGACATGGGGAGAGGGGAGGAGAGGGTGAGATGTATGGAGAGAGTAACATGGAAACTTATATTACCATACGTAAATAGATAGCCAATGGGAATTTGTCGTATGGCTTAGGAAACTCAAACAGGGACTCTGTATCAACCTAGAGGGGTGGGATGGGGAGGGAGGTTCAGAAGGGAGGGGATATCTGTATATTTATGGCTGATTCATGTTGAGGTTTGACAGAAAACAACAACATTCTGTAAAGCAACATTTTATCCTTCAATGAAAAATAAATTTTTTAAATGCTGCAGGTTGACATAACAGAATCTACAAAACATTAAATGTCTATTCTTGTGAATGTTAAAAGTGAAAAACATGGTCATAACATACCCAGATTGATGTTCAAGCTATTTGCACCAAAATTTTAGCCTTAAAAATTCCCATGGAAAAAATAATTACTGATTTTTTACAGAGTATGAATGACTTAAGAATAAAAACATGCATTTTATACTTGATTTTACTGAACATAAATATGACTTTGCAAGCTTCTTTTAAACTATGACAATGAAATCTCCATATAAAGCTGATGCAGCACATAAGTGCTACTCAAGGCAAGGAGAATTCTTATACTATATCTTCATTTTATATACATGTTTTTTGAAACATGACAGATTAAAAATTTATCAATTTTTCACTGCTATATTTACCATCTTCTTCAGTAAGCACATTTATGGGTGCACTCCGAATTCCTTCACCTTTGAGTGTACTAGCTGACACCTCAATTGTATACTGCGTGTACTTCTTCAGCCCTAAATAGAAATAAGATAGAAAAGACTTACAAAATAACGTTTGATTATATGCAGGAAAAAAAAACAACTATGAAATGTTTCTTAACAACCTTCCAAAAGTAAAAACTAAGTGAAAATATAGTTCTTGGAACAGTAACTCCTATTATGAAGACAGAACAATACAGAAAAACGTGGAAAAGGACCGAGTCTTTTTTCATGTGATCTACAATAGACTCCTACCTTATTGAACCAAAGAGCCAGAACTGTCACACTCTGTATAAAACTAACTACACTTTGCACTTACTTAGAACAACAAGCCATGATTTGTGGTCACTCAGTCAAAATAAATGTAAATATCCAACATTATATCTTTTTACCTTTAATATTCTGGATCAGAGAAGTTGTATTTATCGTTCTTTCCTCATTTCCATTACTTTTCATTAGATAAATGGTATATTTTTGTATAATTCCATTGGGACTACTTGGAGGGAAGAATGACAGCTCAATCTCTCCAGAGGAAATATTTTTGTAAGTAATATTTTCTGGTGCACTATCAGGCACTGAAAAAAAAAAAATATATATATATATGTATATATACAGCATAAACAATTCTACGCTAATAATGTATTCTGCTGACGTTTTCACCCCAATGGTCTAGGATACACACACATATACACACTTGTCAAGTCACTTCAGTCATGTCTGACTCTTTGTGACCCAGGGACCGCAGCCTGCCAGGCTCCTCTGTCCAGGGGATTCTCCAGGCAAGAATACAGGAGTGGGTAGCCATGCCCTACTCCAGGGGATCTTTCCACCCAAGGGATCGAGCCTGCATCTCCTGTGGCTCCTGCATTGCAGGGGGATTCTTACCACTGACCCACCAGGAAAGCCTATACACACACACACACACACACACACACACACATACACATATCAGAACATTCACTAGAATACAATTATAATAAATATCCTAATGTAGAAAAATATGGGTATATTATAGCACTTGCAACTGTGCAAGAAAATTTTCATCTCAAAGAAAATTCATACTGCAACTCTACAGAATAAAGTTTATTGGATGATATTTTTTATCAAAATACTTGAGACTATACTAAACTGTTTTACTGAGCAGAACATGCAGATACAGTGGTCCCATAGTACATGCAGGGAAATGGTTCCAGGGCCCCCATGCCCCGACCCCTTTCATGGATACCAAACTCCAAGTATGCTCAAGTCCCTTATATATAATTACACAGTATTTGCATAGAACCTAATGACATCCTCCTGTATACTTTAAATCATCTCTAGATTATTTATAATACCGAATGAAATGGAAATACTATGTAAATAATTGTAAATACAATGGAAATGTTATGTAAATAGTTGCCTGCCAGCATGCAGGAAATTTAAGTTTTGCTTTTTAGAACATTTTTTCTGCAACTTTTTTTCAAATACTTTCAGTGCACAATTGGTTGAATCTGTGGATTCAGGGCCCACAGGTACAGGCTAACTGTACAAGAAGAACTTGAAAACACTCAAAAATTGATTCTTTCATTAATAACAACATATAAATGGTTAATAGATTAGTTTTGATATATAGTATATTCTATGACAAGGCAAGGATCCTCTGCTAGAAAATAGGAAAGGATATAATAACCTGGTAACAAATATAATAACCTGGTGCAGTCTCCTGCACCCCACTCCAGTACTCTTGCCTGGAAAATCCATGGATGGAGGAGCCTGGTGGGCTGCCGTCCATGGGGTCACTAAGAGTCAGACACGACTGAAGCGACTTAGCAGCAGCAGCAAGGATGTGTGTGCTTAGTCACTCAGTCTTGTCCAGCTCTTTGTGACCTCCTAAACTGTAGCCCGCCAGGCTTCTCTGTTTGCGGGATTTTCCAGGCAAGAATACTGGATGGGTTGCCATTTTCTTCTCTAGGGGATCTACATGACCCAGGGATCGAACCTGCATTTCTTCTTTTTCTTGCATTGGAGGTGGTTTCTTTACCCGTTGAGCCATCAGGGAAGCCCAAGGATACAATTTATCAGTAAATAAAACACCAGTTTCCTGTACCTACTAATGCATTTGTTATACTGAATGTAATGGCCACAAAATGGTTCTCTACATATAATCAACTACTAATACTACATGTGGAATTCCAATTCTAGAAAATTGGATAGTGAAAAAGCTACACTAAATGAATGATCATTATAATTAAAAGAAGTAAAACTTTATATAAAATTAATCTTTCTCTTGTAAGAAATTGCAGAGCTGGCAAAGAAGTCAGAAATCTATGGTGGAACAAAAACAAATTAAAATAAAATAAAATAAAATAAACAAAAAACACAGTAAAAAAAGAAGTCCTGATATGAAAGCTGGAATTAAAACCTGCTCTGACTTACAGGGTAACAGTCAATCCTGGTGACTTTGAGTTTCTGCATTAACTGCTGTGTGGAGAGCCAGAAAAAGAAGGTGGAAACCCTGGGCCAGGAGAAGGGTAAAAAAATATCCCTGCATCACATGTTGGATCCCCAAAGAATGCAATTTCAACAAGACCCACGATATGGGCCAATTCTGGGGGCAGTTTGAATTCTTCAGCAGAGTTGAAGAGAACCTGAGTGGTTCTTCCTAGACTTGTGCAATGTGGTATGCTCACACTCACAGAGCAAGAAGTGAGAAGGAAACCTACCAAGAAAAAGAGGACAGAAAAGTAACTTTTTTCCTCTTATCATGCCTCTGGATGGAGAGGCAGAATAGGAAAAAAGAAAAAAACAACAACTGTGCATTGTTGGAACTGTAAGCCTACCCCTATGAGCATATGTGGCCCAGATCCATGGAACATATATAATCACTTAGAACCAACATGGAACAATGGACTGATTCAAAATTGGGAACAGACTATGTCAAAGTTATATAATGTCACCCCTGCTTATTTAACCTAGATGCAGAGTACATCATGTGAAACACTGTGCTGGATGAACATAAGCTGGAAGCAAGACTGCCAGGAGAAATATTAATAATCTCAGATATCCATCTGACACCACCCTAATGGCAGAAAGCAAAGAAGAATTAAAGATCCTCTTGATGAAGGTGAAAGAGGAGAGTGAAAAAGCTGGCTTACAACTCGGCATTCAAAAAATGAAGATCATGCCATCTGGTCCCATCACTTCATGGCAAATAGATGGGGAAACAAGGGAAACAGTGATAGACTTTATTTTCTTGGGCTCCAAAATCACTGGGGACAGTGACTGTAGCCATGAAATTGAAAGACGCTTGGTCTTTGGAAGAAAAGTTATAATCTAAACAGTATATTAAAAAGCAGAGACATTACTTTGCCGACAAAGATCTATATAGTCAAAGCAATGGTTTTTCCAATAGTCGTGTATAGGTGTGAGAGATATATGATAAAAAAAGGATGGTGGTGGTATTTAGTTGCTAGGTCATGTCTGATTCTTGCAACCCTATGGACTGTAGCCTGCCAGGTTCCTCTGTCCACGGGATTCTCCAGGTAAGAATACTGGAAGGGGTTGCCGTTTCCTTCTTCAGGGGATCTTCCTGACCCAGGAATCAAACCCAGGTCTCTTGTATTGCAGGAGATTCTTTACCTACTGCAGACCGTTTACATTTACCATTGCAAATGCTTTAGCAACTAAGCTACAAATGAAGCCCAAAAAAGGGTGAGTGCCAAAGAACTGAGGCCTTCAAACTGTAGTGCTGGAAAACACTCTTGAGAGTCCCTTGGACAGCAAGATCGAACCAGTAAATCCTAAAGGAAATCAACCCTGAATATTCATTGGAAGGACTGATGCTGAAGCTGAAGCTCCAATACTTTGGCCATCCGATGTGTAGGGCCAACTTGTTGGAAAAGACCCTGATGCTGAGAAAGTTGAAGATAGAAGCAGAAGGGGACAACAGAGGATGAGATGGTTGGATGGCATCACAAACTCAATGGACATGAGTTTGAGCAAGTTCTAGGAGTTGGTGATGGACAGGGAAGCCTGGCATGCTATAGCCCATGGCGTCGCAAAGAGTTGGACACAACTGAGCAACTGAACAACAAATATAGCCTGAAAAGACCCCTACTTCAGAATAGAAATTAAAATGAATTTGTAATACCGAGTTGCCATTACTCAAAAGCAATTAGCAAAAGCACACACACATTCTCTCTGAAGAAACTCAACTTTAACTTAGGTCACAATTAGACAGAAAAGTGATACTGTTTGAAAAACCACTGGAATTCTCTACCCAGAAAAATTAACAAGAGCAAAATACCAACACAGTCAGCCAATCAGAAACAGAGAGAAAGCCATCAGTGTAATCTCACTAGCTGAAATTGTAAGCAATGCATTTACACAGAAAAATACTTGCAGGAGATGAAAGACCATAGTTGGGAAGATAATGGTTTAAAATTGCCTTTATAGAACAGTAACGATTACCTTGAGGTTTAAATAATATAAATTAGATATATATATATTATCATCGCCAATACTCACAATGCCATTACAAGTTCTTTTCCTTCAAGAGAAAGAATTCAACTTTTTACTGGTATTCTAAATACAATGGATATAAATATGCTACTAATAAATTCAGTAAAGAAAATTCAGAAGCCTTGAAAGTATAGAAAAATACAGCTCACCCCCACTATTACCTGTTATGGAGTGTATTGCATCTAAGGCAGACTTAACAGGAAAAACTTCCATAAAAATGCTGACATTTCCAAAACTTTGGGAAGAACTTTAATTCGATGCACAGCTCGATATAACAATATAACCCTACAATCCTTTGCTAAATACTCAAAATCTTCCCTAGTATCTTCCCAAACCAACGCCTTAAATTGATAAAAATCCTCAACAAATATTCTGCTTCCTTTACCTTCTGGCTCTAAGTGAAATCTTAAAACTGCTTGAGAATACTACAACATAACACTCTTGGGTTGGCAGTTATTTGTTTTTCTCTCATCATCTCTGTAAGCGTAGGGCCTAGAACCCTTTCCATATCGAGATGTGTTCTTTCCTCTTCCTGAAAACCTCCAGGTGTTACCTCTCCTTTAAGACAGTCATCCAGTGGTTCTCTGCCATTTCTCCAAACATCTTAAAAATGTAGTCGCCTGATAACTGACCTCCTCTGTACCACTGTGAGATGTCAAATAGATGGAAATAACCTGTGTAACTCCCTAGACTCTGTATTCCTTGAGCTCCACAATTCCAATATTTTTTTCCTCCACCTCCCTCTAATCAGCAGCCTTCAGGGCAACACCTGAGGCCTACATTACCAATAACTGCCAATATTCCTCTCTTTGGCAACTATCTATGTCTCCAGCTGACCAACCACTATACTGTCAATTCAACAAGTCACTGGCACTCATCAAGTCTTTGCTGTCCATCACCACGCTTAACATCCTCAGCTCCCTGCTTACTCAGGTCAGACAGTCTATCACTAGAGTCACTCCCTAGCAATCTCCACCAACCTTTTTCTATCTTACTTTTCTGGCAAAATTTCAACGTTGTTTAAACTGAACTCAGGGCTAGTCTACATCTGCAATGCAACATGTGAACATGTCTGAATAAAATACCATTCCATGCTGACTAGCCTTACTTTAATTTATAACCGCAAATCTCAATCTTTTTCCATCACTTGGCAGCCTATCTATTTTTCAGTTAATTCAGTCTTCTACTGTTATGCTTGTTTTCACCATCTTCTTTCTCCACAAACATCCAAGTATCTCCTCCCTCTCTTTATTCAAACCTGATAAACCTACTTCTAATTTCATCAAGAAAATAAAAACAGTCAAAGAGGACTATAAATTTTCCTACCACTCATCTTCAACTGCCTTCTTATCTAAAACCCAGTCCATTTCCGCACTAAATTCCAGTCCATCTACCTAGTTAGACTTTAGACTTGACGTTTTTTCCTCTCTGTTGTATTTTTAGTTTTTCTCTCATCACTGAATTATTTCTATCATGATACATACATTGTATGGGGCTTCCCTGGTAGCTCAGCAGGTAAAGAATCTGCCTGCAAGCAGACCCTGGTTCAATCACTAGGTTGGGAAGATCCCCTAGAGGAGGGCACGGCAACCCACTCCAGTACTCTTGCCTGGAGAATCCCATGGACTGAGGAGCCTGGTGGGCTACAGTCTATGGGGTCGCAAAGAGTCGGACATGACTGGGTGACTAAGCAAAGCACACACACATATTGTATACATGTGAACACACATGGGTTATTGCTCTATTCTGTTCTCCACTCTTGGGGAAGGAATGGCAACCCATCCAGTATTCTTGCCTGGAGAATCACAGGGGCGGGGGAGCCTGGTGGGCTGCCCTCTATGGGGTCACACAGAGTCGACTTAGCAGCAGCAGCAGTCCTCCACTCTATATCCACATTTCTCAGATCTTGCCTTTATCCATTTTCTCCACTTTCTTCCCTATCATGCTGTTTTAGTCCCACTTCAGTTGGGCATTTTCTCCTCATTTTTAACCATGAAACGTACTCTCATGGTGTCATCAATGACCTTTATCTTGCCAAACCACCAATCAACTGTGTGCCATTGCTTCACTGTCAGGAGCTTCCCTGGTGATTCGGTGGTAAAGAATCTGCTTGCACTGCAGGAGACCACCTGCAATGCAGGAGACGCAAGTTCAATCCCTGGATCAGGAAGGTCCTCTGGAGAAGGAAATGGCCACCCATTCCAATATTCTTGGCTGGGAAATCTCATGGATAGAGGAGCCTGTCAGGCTACAGTCCATGGGGTAGCAAGAGTCAGACACGATTTAGTGACTAAACCACACTTCACCGTCAGCCGCACTTGACGTAGGAAACTAATTGCTTCTAATTTAAAATATCTATTCATTAGACTTCCAAGACATGGCCTTCTCCTGACTTTCCCCCAACCTCACTGGCCACTCCTGCTTAGTCCTTGACTGGCTCCTCCTTGATTTCCCAGTCTCCATGTCCTATTACCCGAGGACATAGCAGTATGCTTCTTTTCAACTCTATCTGCACTTACCTGGATGTGACTTTACCTCATCCTTGACTCTGAACACCCCACATATGGTGATGCTTTTAGACTGTATATTCATCCCTGGATCCTTTCTGTGAGTTTTAAACATATATGCCCAATTGCCTTCATGACAGACACTTGAGTATTTCAAACATGTTCAAAACATGAACTCCTAAGATTTCTCCAACCTGATCTCCTCCCCATTTCAGTAAATGGCACCTCATTCACCAAGATGCTTAGGCCAAAAACCTGATAGTAAATCTTGAGTTCCCTCTTTATTCCCACATCCAATATATTCAGAAGAAATCTTCTAAAACTGCCAAACATACCAAATTCTCATCGCCTAATTCTCCAATAGCTTCACATTAACATTAAACATCACATACCTTAGTATGGCGCCCAGGAAGGTATGCGCCCCCCACCCCCCGCCTCTCTCTCTCCCTCATCTGCAAATTCCATCCCATAGCTCACACTGCTCAAATGAGAGAAATGGCCTCCTCTTCCTCAGACACATCCCTCCTTCCCTCTTCAGGAACTTGGTAATCGCTATTCCTCCTCTGCAACGTTTCTTCCTTATCCTCATCTAAGTAAATCTCACACATTATTAGTATCTCAAGGCAAATATAACCTCCTCAGAGAGGCCTTTTCTCAGTCTTCCATCTCAAACTGCCTGCTCATTCTTCCATAACTCTCTTTTCTTTCCCTGATATTTTTTTTTCAAGGAATTTGCCAGTATCAAAAATCATATATATTATTTGTTAACTGGTTTATCTTCTCTGACCCTTTGAGAATGTTAAGTTCCAGAAAGACAGAAATCCTGCTTATTTACTGCTGTTAACTATAGTGCCTAGTTCAGTGGTAGTACGTGATATGGAATCCATTAAAAATCTTTTCAGTGAGTGAAAACCTATGCTCAAGGTGGTATAGAACATATTTAAAACAAAGGAGAAATTTACAACTAAGGAAAGTAAGATTGAATTAAATAGCTCTTTAATTGCAAGGGAAAAAAGGAATTAGTGATGCTATGCTTGAACTTTATAAATCTGTATAATTTGGGATTTTGAAAAATTCTCATTGGAATTTGCTAACTCGTCCCTGTGGATTTACCTGCCTACCACCAGTAGTCAGGTTATAAATATGCAGCCCTGACCCCAGGTTGACATCCTATGCATTTTTATTCATTTCTCCTTAGGGGATAACCCATGCTAGATCTTCAGGGAAAATAAAGCAAGATAGATTTAATGACTTGGTGATTTTGGAGAGTAATCAAATATTTAAATTTTTCTGAAATAGCATGGTGCTTCTAATTGTAGAAGTATCATGTAAAATGGATAACTCATGAATGAAAAATAATTATTATATCAGTTGGAATAAGCTAGAGCTATTAAAAACTAAAACTAAAGAATAATTTAGTTCATGATCATCCTAAAATAGTGGGACGTTATCTTGAGTATGCCAGAAGATTATTGTTTGGCATAGATAGTTTTAATGTCACGTAGAGAAAGTAATAAAATGCCTTTCATTAACATGAATAAATTTATACAGTCCCACACAAAGTTTTGATCAACAACTAAGTTACAATCGCCTAGTAGTTATTGCCCCAATTCAGACTTACTCAAGGCAGTGGTTAAGGCTTACTGTAAAGAAAATTATATGTTAAAAAAAAGAAAGGAAAGAAAATACACATATATAGATCATCAAAGGGTAATCTGTATGGGAACTTAAAGTTCTTTATGTGGTTATTGTGCCCTAAGTATGAGAAAATATAAACTAATCTCAAGTTTGTTTATTAAGTGCACATTCTATACTTAAAACACAACACAAGATCAATCCTATATTGATTTTTCCTGCTCGACACATGAGGATTTTTATAAACTCTAATTCCCCAATCAAGATAAAACATCTGAACAAATAATTTACTCCTATTTGTAACTAGCAGCATTAACACTATTAATTAGCTGTAGTTGGGTTTTTTAGTTAGCTGAGTTAGTACAGCTCTCAATTTCTCGTGAAACTGTTGAAAAGTGGGATCTTGATTTTTAGAGTAAGAGTAGAGGGTGGATTTATTGCATTTAACAAGAACATTGATCCCTGGGAGTAAAAAGTTGCTCCTGAGTACACCCTGCTTCAAATGACACCTGGAGATTGTGTTTAAAAATTCTAGCTACCTCTGTTGCAAAAAGAACTCAAATTGGTGGTTCAATTGTATCAGACATGATCTAGAGGAAAAGTCACTGATGCAGATTCCATTGCCTGTGAAACACCCAGTAATTAATATTAACCTTAGGAGGGTGGAAATTCACTTTCTTTTACAGTGCTAATAGAGCCCAGGGAAAGGTTGCTATAGTATAAAGTACTTGCTGAATATTTGTTGAATGGATGAACCTCGCAGACCTCAGTTTTTCATTAGGAATGCAGATAATAATACCTTATTGCTTCATTGTAGAATTAAAAAGACAATTTTTGTGAAAGTCAATAGATGAATATGCTGCAGGTACTTAAAATATGCTTCTTTCCTTGACATGGTGTAAAATGAAACCAGGTAGAGACTTTTCTCAAAAATACTCATTTTCCATATATTTATAAAAGCAATGAAGCATGCTAATATATATAATAACAATTATTTTGCACCATAATATGCAATTTATGATGATTTTTAAAAAACGCTCTTTTCATTACTTATTCCTGCCATTACAACCATTGTCATCCCCTATGGATAGGTTTATGTCATTTCATTTTATTAATTTATGTGACAGTCTCAAGAGGATGAAAAGTGAAAAAAAAAGGGTCAGTCACCCAGTTGTGTCCGACTCTTTGTGACCCCATGGACTGTAGCCCCTCAGACTCCTCTGTCTGTGAAATTCTCCAGGCAAGAATACTGGAGTGGGTTTCCATTCCCTTCACCAGGGGATCTTCCTAACCCAGGGATCGAACTCAGATCTCCTGCACTGTAGATGGATTCTTTACCATCTGTATCACCCTCTATGGTCAATTTTATATCAGTTTATTTTGTTAATTTCTGTGACCAGTCTCAAGAGAGTACTTTTGCCCAAAGGTAAGCTGGTTTACTAGATCCATGATTCCTCAAAGGTCAGAGACAGGGCCTCACCAACAGCATCTAGATGAACCATAAGAAATTGCTGATATTTAGCCAAGTATGATGTATAGGAACAGTGATTCCAATCGCCAACCAGTAGCTAGTCAACAAATATTTATTTTTTTTAATGTAGGGATAAAACAGTAACTTTACATTTAGTTTTAATGCTAGGCATGTGCTACCGAGTTGGCCTAAAAGTGATGCTCCAATATATGTTTATAAGCAAAATATAAACAATGCACTAAGATCAGGCAAATGTCTTACTTTGTGCTATTTGCTCTTGTACACTGAAACACAATTAATTCTTTGCTTACATTATTTCATTTATATGGGATACACACCCTGGCCACAACAACCTATATAATGTCCATTCTACCTGATTCTTTAAGATTAAGGTCAAATGCTACCTCCTCTGTAAGGCTTCCCAGGCATGTCCTTTCTGTGCTCAGACTCTACACCTCTGTCTATATATATATATATATATATATACTCAAGAATGTAAATAGATATACACACATACATAGATAGATGTATAGAATTTACATGTATTAATTAAGTCTATATACATCTATGAGTTTCTCAGGTGGCTCAGATGGTAAAGAAGCTGCCTGAAATGCAGGATACCTGGATTATACATCCATAGATATATATCTACTTACATCTTTACATGTGTGGCTCAGACAGTAAAGAATCCACCTGTAATGCAGGAAATGTGGGTTCGATCCCTGGGTCGGGAAGATCCCCTGGAGAAGGAAATGGCAACCCACTCCAGTACTCTTGCCTGGAGAATCCCTTGGACAGAGGAGCCTGGTGGGCTATAGTCCATGGGGTCGCAGAGTCAGACATGACTGAGCAACTAACACACACACACATTCATACATATATATGTATAAATATAGATATATCTATAGACAGATGCATATGGATGTATACAGAATTTATATAGACTATATATAGTATAGGATTCTATTCTTATGAATGTGTCTCTGATATTTCCTAGTTTCAAAGCAACCTAATTTATAGGTACACTGAAAGGACTTCTGATTTCTCAAGATACTTCCTTTGGGGGGAAAAAAAAAAACACTGACTTTTAATTCCTCATATGTAAATCAGATTTTAAAATTTTACACAGCAAGTCTTTTCTCACACCTTCCCACAAAGATCATATAAATTCCTGGATTATACAGAACAGAATGACAGACTTCAGGTTATGTAAAACATAAAACAATATGACAATTATCAGCCATGTTTACTTGATTAATATGTATGGGGAAAAAAACTTACCAGTCTCAGATGTCCTCACAGAAAGTATAGAAGATAACTGATCCCCATGGCCAAATCTGGTGTATGACCTTACAGAAATGTTATAGAGGGAGTAAGGTTTTAAGTCTCTTAAAATTATGTTTGTTGTTGAGGTGTTCTTCATGAATAAGGTATTTACATTTCTGTAGAGCACTTCATAGGCAACAATAATCCCATTGGGTTTCTCAGGTGGTGACCACTTCAAACTTATTTCACTAGCAGTAACATCGGTAACTTCAACATCTTGAGGTGACGATTCTGGTTCTGGGGGAAAAAAACAATATGTGTATTTTTTCATGCTTATTGCTTCAGACACTAAAAAACAGCATGAGGTAGATGACAGTAAGCATGCAACACCACTTGCTTCTTTTTATTAAAACTGCACCTAACATTCTTACCATCTTCTGGAGTTCTCACAAAGATGTCATTTGCTTCGGACAAAGAACTTTCTCCAACAGTGGTTGAGGCAGCCACTCTCATTTTATATCTTGTGTATTTCTTTAACCCTGTAAGGAAAATAGGCCATTTGTTCAAAGTCCCTAGAATACTATTCCTGGATTAGTGCCATTTAACACAAGACTAGTGAAAATAACTTATCTGGGAGACTAGTTCTCTAAATCAGCCTCCTATAATCCCAATCTCCCAAACTTCCTTGGTATGGGAGCCTTCCATCTTTATGAGGTTTTAGTTCTCTCCTAAAATACCAAGGCAGTGATCTGCGATTGAAGAAGCAATTTTTGGCACACTGCAAGGAATGTAGCTGATTTGGCACAAACACCACGTCAGCTCAATTACTTCAGCTGATGATCACATTCAGTCAATCAAGCCTTCAATACTGAGTTATTTTGATGCATCAGGCATAAAATTCCGTAGGTCAAATATAGTCTTAGGATACCTGTAGTCTGATGACTTTATTTGCAGATAAATATAGTGAAAGAAAAACAACATTTAATGAAGTTATTTCTGCAAGTATTTTTAAAGATATCCATGGGAGCATAGCACAACAAAATCTGCAATGATGCAACACGTACCCCGCAGTGTTTAATGGCATAGAGAGATGTGCATTTTCCATCAGAATAAGAATGTCAAAACAAAATTCTGTTCTACCTGTTATGAGAAAGTTGTTATCTATAGCAGTCATCTGGAATGCTCTGTTAGTATCCAGTTCCATTGCATAAATTGTATAATGAGTTATTTTTCCATTAGGATATTCTGGAGGATCCCAATATAACAAAATAGATGAAGAACTAATATTTTTATAGTTTATAACTTGAATGGAGCTTGGCACTTGAGAAGAAGAATGAAAAATTAATATGAATGAAAAGTATTACAATGTACCAGAGCAATATCTGCAGATAGCTATTTCAAAGGAAACATATTCTTACCTTGCTCAAGCGTCCTAACATTGAGAACCGTTGGTGGTCCTTCTCCCATGATGGTGAAAGCAGATACACTAATCATGTGCTCAGTGAAAGGTACAAGTCTCCTGATAACGTAGGACAGCTGTTCAGCAGCAATGTCAGTGATATACTGATTCCTTGAAGTTCCTATTTCAAATCAGTTTTTAAAAAATTTAACAAATATTTGGCTTTGTGATCAAAATCATTTTTGCTTCCACAGTGAAATTTTAAACCCAATTTCACGCTATCCCTTAATCTCTCTATGTAATCCCTTATATGAAAGGTAGATATATAATAATAAATATACTGAATGTACTCCAATAACATATATAGACATTTTGTGCTCATAATATAGTTTTGCTAGTTGTTATACACTATCCCAGAAAAAGAGATTAGTGTTTTGAGAAAATATATCTTTCTAAAAAAGACAGGTTAAGAATTCTTTTCCTAAAAAACAACTGGGCAATGATATCAAATTGAAATATTATAAGTCAGTACTGAATTATGATATAAAAATCATGGAAATAAGATTTTATTTGGACTCAAAACTCACCACACATTTGCTAAATCCATTAATGATTTAACAAGCATGCTTATAAAACTGCCACATAAATATACCTGAACAAGGATTTCAAAAAATCCTTATTTCAAAAAATAAGCTATTTTTTTTAACTTATTTAGACTGTGCACTTCCAACAGTGATAATTAGTGCTTAGGCCAAACAAAGTATTTTTTAAAAATCTGTATCAGAAATTATGGGCCTCTTAATTTTTAGTGTCTTCTAAAAATTGTCTTCTTTGCCCAGGAAAAACATGTCAGTAAATGAAATAAGCATATATTGAATGTAATGTGATACTTTTTGCCAAATTCCACCATCAATGTAACAAATTTTAATTTGGAAGGGAACAAATATCAAATTAGAGAAGAAACAACAAGAGAAACCCTTTTTTCTCACTTAGCATTTTAGAAAAAACAGAGATAATTTAGATCTGTTTCTTCTAACCAAATATTTTTAATTCACTATATATGACATTCTCCTTATAGAAACAATAAGATCCCTTGACCCTGAGTAGTAAGTATATACACTAATGACATCACCACATCATTGGGGTCACCTCCACCTGTTGATCACCCCATGCACTAGAGTTGTAACTTTCTGACCTATTTACCTTCAGTGACATTTGAAAACCTATTAGTCAAAAGCTGCAGAGAGTGTGAGGCCTGTGAATGATTTGAAGATATGTTAATCCTTTCCCATCACACCTGCTTTGGCAACTGTAATAACTGATTGTCTCTGCAGCTTGGCTGGAGACTCTAGGGTGCTACTTTCTCTGGAGGAAGGTCAGATGGGTTAGGAGGGGCCAGCTCCTGCCTGTGTGGCATTTCCATTTGCCGCATGAGGTTATCCAACAGTTAAAGAAAAAAAATCTGACTCCAGCCCATGGACCATTAATAATTGGGTTGAACTCTGAGCCAAGGTTCATATCTGTGCTAGCTAGTACTGGTGGTTTAAATACATTTCACACAGAACAAAAAAATGTACCTACCAAATGTTGAAGGCTGGTCTTCAGCTCTGCCCCTCACAGGAAAGTAATTATGTGGATGACTGTTATATATAACTGAAGCAAGTGAATACAGGTCAGAAGACATCTCTGCTGAACCCTCAAATAATCCTGCCATTGACTCTACTATGCTCACAGTTTCTGGAGCCAGGGGGTTTATATACTGCACCTGAAAACAGATATTTGCAAAGACAGTGATGGTTACATTTAATAATGGCTTCAATCAAGTACTAGTTTCAACAACTAGTAATTTTGGAAGGATAATTTTTTTAAAGATAATATTATTTTCCATGACTACTGTCTCCCTTACACTCCAAATTTTCATTCTGAAACTATTAAAATCCTGCATCATTGTAGCCCATTATGATCATTCCATATCTTAAAACTCCATACTGTATTGTGCAAAAAAGGAAATAATTTATTTCTGACTCAAAAATGGTTTAAAAAAAATAGCCATCCTCATGCAAAGTTTCATGACTAAAATATTTTAGCTGCTTATCACCCAATAATAAGTTGTCTAGGCCTACTGCCTTATTAAAATGTGTTTTGCTTTGCCAACATATGTCCTCATTTGTACACCAGGTGTGAGCAGCCTGCATGCCTACTGGGTATCTGTCAATAATAACAACTTATAATCGAGTGAAGTTACAGACATGAACAAAATTACATGTCAATAGTTTTCAAACAGTTCAAGACAGACCTACGTAAAGCTCTGGGTCTAAGGACTATTTTAGGTAATTGTGATTGTTCCAAGATGCCGTAATGTACCTCACATGAATTAAGTCCACCAAAGTAGCAAATAATGACATGAAATAAAACATCATGAGCATACTACAAGCATATACAGTACAGTTTTATGTTAGGACAGCAAAAGAACTCTCTCCATTCTTTCCACACAGCATAACAAATTGAGACAAAATGAAAAAAATCTGAAAATAATCTAGGTTTAGATGATACCAAGACAATATTAGTAATTGTGTTGATTGTGATAATGGAATTACATAATGAACTAGAATTTCAGTATTTTTTAGGAATCCATACTTAGTTAGGCATGTAAGAGCAAAAAGATATGAACTCTGGAATTTATTTTAAAACACACCTGCATTAACAGCAAAAATGAGAGATGGCAACAAAGACAGCATGTTGATAATTATAGAATCCAGGTGACAGGTTAATGGATACACATTATACTCTTTTTTCTTTCATTTATACCAGTTCAAAATTTTCCAAAATGAAGTATTGGGGGAAAAAAGACAATGTTTTAAGAACTACTCTTTTTTTGGTCAATTTCTTCAAGACTCATCTCCAAGCCCTTTTTTTTCTAGAAGATTTTTTTTCAAAGAAAAAGATCACCCTATTCCTTCCAAATCAATATTCTTGCAACCTCAGAATTTCTAATTAATTCATAATATAGATTTTATTTATAAATTTTGATACACCTATCTTTTAATTATATTTTGAGTTGAGCCCAAAACAGGCTTTTAATTCCTTATGAACATAAAGCACTTAGTATTTTTTTTAAAGTAGATGCTCAGAAAAATATCAGGAAGGCGAGGAATTTTTAGGCTGCTTACTTATTAAACTAGTTACAAAGGCAGATCATTTGAATATTAACTTTTCTGAGAAATAAAATCGAGAAAAGATGCAAAGATATATTTAATTCTCCAAATGATATTTATAAGATAAAATTATCTAAATCTTATTTCCTTACCCAGGGAAGTATTGTAATGAAAACGAGGGAGTTATCAGTAATATTTACTTCAAAAATATTATGATAAATCACTCTGGATAAGAAACCATACTTGGAACAAACTAAAGATCTTCCACCTTCCAAGGCACACTTCAACTTTACTTCTACTGGGAAATCAGAGAAGGCATGAATCACAAACACATAATTCAGAGATGCTCTGGTATTCCAGTCAATAGTTTATGCCTGAACCACACAGCTGTTTCCACTATCAATCAACCACCCTTTGAGAAGCCAGTGTGCAAAGCACTACAGAGGGTACAACGGGGTAATACAAAGAATTTCCCCTGAACTATGATTTTGCGTTAAATCTCACAATATTTTATACCAATGTCAGATACATTTTTGGAGTTAAGCTATAGTATCCCATCAATTAACTAAGCATCTCTGTTGACAAATTACTGTTCCAGCCTAAGAGGTGACTGAGTAATTTTGACTATCTGAACTTCTTCCAAATGCAGTGGAAGGACCCTCCCTAACTATAAGTGATTTGTATTTATAAATTTGAACTGGTTTTGTAAAAATCCAGAATGTTACTAATTATCACCAAGTATGTCACATTGTGAATATTTCTCACACTTTGCCTCTTTAAAACAGGGATTAGGTTTTTCAAAGGATGAAAAAGAAATAAATTTAAAAAAATGATAGGAAAGAATCAGAACTTAAGAAAATAATGGGAAGTGGCCAAGAAATAGGAGTGGAAAAGATTGATAGAGAAGGAAATAAAAGCCTATCACAACTCCCCCAAGTTTGGCCTCATTGAGTTAGTCTAGTATTCTCAACCCCAGCACTAATGACATTCCATGTTTGAGAATTTTTTTTTCATAGGGAGCTGTGCAGGGCATTGTAGGGACCAGCCTCCCTGGTCCCTACTCACTAGAAACATATTCCCTGTGATGACAGAACTCCAGAGATAGCGAAGTGTCTCCTGGAGAGCAAAACTGCCCTCGATCGAGAACAACTGAGTTAGGCAATGTTGCAATTCATCAACAGGAAAGCCTTCTCATATGCTACCTAGGAATCTTTGGAATTGATATGAAAGAATTAGAAGTCTTCAGAGTTCAGTTCCTAATCCACCTGAATAAACCAACCTGATTGTATATGTAACAGTCTTCATTATAGCTAATATGATTGTATCTTCAAAAACTTTACTGTATCTATCAATTTACACTTTCTGGAAATCTACTCAATTGGTTTAATGAAAATGTTGACTTATTCTTAAGGAACGCTTCCATATTTTATTATAAACTATAACATGATTTGTACTATTTTCAACAAGTGGTAACAAGAATTTTATAATTAGTATACGTTTGCAAGCCTTTTAATGGAAACTGTATCATTCTGCACTTATTTGGGTGACAAATCCTTAAGGCTTGATTCTGTCTATGTTCCTAATGCTCAATATAGTAAACATCTCTAGAATTTCTATACTACTTCCGAGTCTTGTCCTCAACCTCATTCTGGAGCCATTGGCCAAGCATTTGGCTTGCGTTCTTATGTTCACCACTGACAAACATTTATATACTTGAGAAATATGTTGGATGAAAAGATGTATCGATAAAAATCTCAGAAATTTGTGACACTACATAGCAAGATGTCTTTGGGGAGAAAATCCCTCAGGATTTGATCTGAAAAACAAGTACAGAAGTACAGAATGAGATCTGAGTATGACATTCAACTAGAGAGCAATTAACGAAGAGTGGACTTTAGGATTTTTTATACTTTCATCTAGGTGGAAAAAATCTCCCAAATAAATTAATTTTATTATTTGCATTGATAGAAGCATAAAATTCATGCTAAAGGAGAAAATAATTCTGCTCAATTTGGCTTTAGTCAAACTGTATATGGAATATAGTGTTCAGCTGAGAAAGAAGCTCATTGATAAACTGGAAAATAAATACACAGGAGAGTAATCAACAATATGAATGACTGATGAGAAACTGAGGATATTAAGCCTTAGGGAAATCATTACCATTATTTTCAAATGATAAAAAGTTAAATCATTGTATATTATTATTACTAATGGAGACACCAACATTAAAGCTGCTGCTGCTGCTGCTAAGTCACTTCAGTCGTGTCCGACTCTGTGCGACCCCATAGACGGCAGCCCACCAGGCTCCCCCGTCCCTGGGATTCTCAAGCAAGAACACTGGAGTGCGTTGCCATTTCCTTCCCCAATGCATGAAAGTGAAAAAAGCTACTTAGTGTCAAGTACAGTGATAAATATTTTTACCTGTGTGATCACGTAATTATATCCCAAAGAAAAAGGTATTATCATCTCCATTTTACAGTCAGCTGTTCAAGTTCATAAACCTAGTCATCTCAGAGGTAGGACTGGAATATATCTCCCTGGTTGCAAGTCCCAGACTCTAAGCTACTCTAAGCTACTGTGTGGGTCTGGAGAGAAGAAACGGGATAAACTGGTAAATACTAGAGAACAAATACTTCAGCTCAAAACTGGTAAAGAACAGGGTAGTTTCTTATTTATACATGTTCTGGACCTGTCACAGTGCCTGGAACTTTATAGCTACCTACTAAATGCATGCCTGTGAGACCACAAAGAAGCATGGCTTAAAGCTTATAGAACAGGAGCTGATTACATGGTCGTGAATACCCTACTGTCAGTGTTGATCAAATATTTCAGCAGAAGCTGGATTTCCAATCATTTATTAGTCACGTTATTGATTACCTTCATATATAAGCTTGGAGGTTGAAATAAAAGTCCTCAAACCCTGAAATTAAATTTTCAATGATTTTTTTTTTCAAATATGTGTTTAAATAGTGAGAGTAAAATCCTATACATATTTCAGCATGCTTAAATAACTCCTGTCTATTAAGAAACAAACAAGTCTTGAGAGATCACTGGAAAAAAAATTCAATAAGGGTGATGATATCAGAGCAAACCTAGCATAGGATTATATTTTAATACTTTTTGAAAAGTGTCATCATCATGATGTATGCAGGTAGCTAAACATACAAGAGATGATGAAGGATTTTCAATGAAAATAATATTTTCCTGTCTGTAGCTTTCCAACTGCAAGTCTTACTCTCTAAACATTTATTTGAGATTTTGAAATCAATTGTTTATTTTTAACTAAGATATAATCAACATATAACATCAAAGTACTTTCCAGTGTGCAACGTAATGATTCAGTATTTGTATATTTGCTGGAAGCAACACCTTTAATCATTTCTGTCTCAGTTCTTATGGTGTTACTTCTAAAATCACTAGATAATAGGTTTTACCTTTCCATTAAGGGTCACTGAAACTTCCTGGTGGCTCAGCTGGTAAAGAATCCGCCTGCAGTGTGGGAGACCTGGGTTTGATCCCTGGGTTGGGAAGATCCCCTGGAGAAGGGAAAGGCTACCTACTCCAGTATTCTGGCCTGGAGAATCCAAGGACTGTATAGTCCACAGCGTCGCAAAGAGTCACTTATTTTAGACAGTATCAACTGATTTTCTGCTACAATAGGAAAGCATTAATTACTAAAATAGACGCATATTCATGTTCCAAGTCCATTCTCATTTTTTATTTACTTTTATAGTTTAAATGCATTAATACTTTAATCAGGATGGCTTGTAACCCAGACTGCAGAGCAATGCCTCTCTCATGATCCTTCTACCATCCCTCCCTCCTGCTGTTCATGCTTTTGTATAATCCCTTCCTCTTGCGTGGGAAGTGTGATTTTCATCCAACCAATGGACTAAGAGAAAGGCGATGGGACGTCACTCCCATGGTTACATCATACAGACTGTCCTTGCTGGCTTGATGAAGTGGATGGCCATGTTGGGAAATTTCTGTGGCAAGAAACTGTGGGGGACCCCTATGAGCTGGAGCTAAGGCTAGTCTCTAGTCAAAGGGCCAGCAAGGATCCAAGGCCCTCAGTTTTATAATCAAAAGGAAATTAAATCTGCCAAAAATCTAAGTCAGCCAAGAAGTAGATTCTTCCCCAGTTAAGCATCCATATGGGAACACAGGAAGGAAAGACCCTTAAATGAAGCCTTATGAGACCCTAAGCAGGGAACCCACACAAGCTGTCTGGATTCCTGACCCACAGAAACTGCGAGGTGATGAATATGAATTGTTTTAAGCCTGTGGCAAACTGTTATACAATGGACAATACTAGTGTAGTAAGCTAACAAAAATAGTCCAGGCAATCCTGAGCTGGAGTGAGGACACAGGAATGGAATACAGAGGTATGAAAGTTATAATCTGAACTGGCCTTAACACTGAGTGGCTATTAAATGCTAAGTATAACCAAAGTCAGAGGTAATTCCAAGATTCTAAGCCCTCACGAAGACAAGATAATGGTGCCATTATCCAAAAAGAGACATCAGACATACAAAAACGCCACAAAAGCCTCCCAAATGCTTCAACAATGACTTTCAGATCAGAGATCTGTGGTGTGACCAATCCAAGGGGATAGCGAATTCTAAGCCTGTTATTTCGTATCTGGGTTTCAACTGAGTCTTTCTCCTGACCTTGTTATTGATCATTAGAAGTATCAATTACCCTTACAGACACTCTTCTTCTGTCCCATAGGAAAACTAATAGGTCCCTATCATTGTCCCAGCATTTCTATCGTCCATCTCCTCCTTCCAATCAAGAACCAAGTCCTATTACCTCAAAAAAGAAGCTGGTTTTGTTGTTTTATGGGGGTAGATAACTTTAAATGTGATGAGTCCTGGCAGAACTTCCCCACAAATGATTGTAATTAGGGATGCAGAGCGTCAGAAAAATCATCATGGAAAACGAGGTAAAGAGTCATGCAAATAGGAAGCAGTGACTGAAGCTGTAATGTGGATGAAGACAGAACACTCTGACATACCCTTATCAGGAAGGAATTAGAAAATAGTAAAAGAGTTAGCTTTCTTATTCATTTTTCATACTGCAAGGCCAATTTTTTTTTTTTTTTTTTTTTTTTTTTTAAANTGCAAATAGGAAGCAGTGACTGAAGCTGTAATGTGGATGAAGACAGAACACTCTGACATACCCTTATCAGGAAGGAATTAGAAAATAGTAAAAGAGTTAGCTTTCTTATTCATTTTTCATACTGCAAGGCCAATTTTTTTTTTTTTTTTTTTTTTTTTTGCAAAGTTGCAGTATATGACAGTGGAGCAAGTACTAGGGAGAAAACAGTTGTGTCAAAAGCTGGAGAGGTGGAGGTAAAGGAATGGATTGTGGAGGTAAAGGAATGGATTTTGGAGGACACAGGGAAGATGAGGACAGTTAAAAACATTTATCTGCTTCATTTGACATGTAGGAGGTCACTGGTGACTTCTAACAAGACTTCAAGGATTTCAAAAGTTCTTAGGATACGGTGTGGAGGCTATACACAGAGAAGTTAAAGAGTGAATAGAAAATTCCTTCTCCTACACCAAGGTCAAGGAAAAGGATATATACTAAGCCAGAGGTTTTATCTGTTATCTCCTTTACTCCTCATCATACTCATCAATGGAAGGCAGGCATATAAGCTCAACTTTACAAATGAGGGCAGTCTCCAAAAGTTGACTCAAGGTCATAGAGCGAGAAAAAGGCAGAGTCAGGGTAAGACTCATTGGG
Organism: Neotragus pygmaeus; assembly: GCA_006410875.1. Lineage (NCBI taxonomy): Eukaryota > Metazoa > Chordata > Mammalia > Artiodactyla > Bovidae > Neotragus > Neotragus pygmaeus. The sequence goes on along the minus strand of SJYV01005335.1, from coordinate 81,618 downwards.
ACATAGAGCTCCTGCCACATGTGTCTCCCCACGTCAACCTCCTGAAAGGCAAACCCAAACACCAATCACACAGGAAAGCAGAAATATCAACAATGGCCTTATCTAATGAAGAAATATACAACCACAGAAATAAAGTATGATGTCTCCTTTTAATGAAACTGAAGGAAACTAATATTGTGTCCCAATGAGAGTGAAAGGTCCAATGCCATGATTAATAATTACAACAGGTCACAATTATTCAGGTCACTAGACTTACCATACACCAGGTGGAGTTCTAAGCTCTTCACACATTAATCCATTAAATCCTCACTAACAACTCAGTGTTATACAGACTCTTAGAGTCCCTATCTTAAAGAGGAAACAAGTTCAGAGAGGTCAGGTCTACTCTTCCAAGGTTAAACCATCAGTAAGGGCAAAACCAAGGTTTAAACCCAGCATTCTGTCTCCTAGGTCCATGCACTTAACCTCTCTGCTGTAAAGCACACTGCTGCTGCTGCTGCTGCTGCTGTGAAGTCACTTCAGTCATGTCCAACTCTGTGCAACCCCAGAGACAGTAGCCCACCAGGCTCCCCCGTCCCTGGGATTCTCCAGGGAAGAACACTGGAGTGGATTGCCATTTCTTTCTCCAATGCAGGAAAGTGAAAGAGAAGTCACTCAGTTGTGTCTGACCAGGCTCCTCCATCCATGGGAGTTTCCAGGCAAGAGTGCTGGAGTGGGGTGCCATTTCCTTCTCCAGTGAAACACTCTAAGTGACCAAATTATGAATGTAAACCCAGATTTGTATACACCAAAGCTCATGTGATCTCTATTATGTCACAGGGGTTGTGGATCATACCACAAGAAGTCTTTCCTGAATCTGAGTTTCAAGAGAAAAAGAGGCGTGGCTTATCATTCAATAGATGTCATCAGCAGAAGTAGGAGACCTGCCACACAATCCTAAAAAAGTAAAATATCTTTTTACAAGTGGTTGACCAGTTTTCCCAGCACCACTTATTAAAGAGATTGTCTTTACTCCATTGTNCAGAGACATTACTTTGCCGACTAAGGTCCATCTAGTCAAGGCTATGGTTTTTCCAGCAGTCATGTATGGATGTAAGAGTTGGACTGTGAAGAAGGCTGAGTGCCAAATAATTGATGCTTTTGAACTGTGGTGTTGGAGAAGACTCTTGAGAGTCCCTTGGACTGCAAGGAGATCCAACCAGTCCATTCTGAAGGAGATCAGCCCTGGGATTTCTTTGGAAGGAATGATGCTGAAGCTGAAACTGAAACTCCAGTACTTTGGCCCCCTCATGCGAAGAGTTGACTCATTGGAAAAGACAAGACTCTGATGCTGGGAGTGATTGAGGACTGGAGGAGAAGGGGATGACCGAGGATGAGATGGCTGGATGGCATCATGGACTCAATGGACAAGAGTCTGAGTGAACTCTGAGAGATGGCAGAGCACAGTGTGCTGCAGTTCATGGGGTCGCAAAGAGTCAGACAGGACTGAGCTACTGAACTGACATGAACTGAAAATATTTCACAGATTTAGCAAACTCCAGTTGGAAGAAAGATATATAAAATACAAATGAAGAATGATTCTATTCTTCTTTAAGATAACAGAAAGGAATTAATGTCATAACTCCCATAAATATTATTTATAATTAATGAAAGTAATTAAGCTTAAATTAAACATGAAGTTAGCATAATCATGTAGCACCTCATCTTAGAGATTAAGAGTTGGGTTTTTTGGTCTCTACAAAGTAATCAGTACGAAAAAACTCATTAGATATTTTAATAGTGCAAATATTTCTCAATGTTTGTTGACTAGTGAATGACTAGATAACTGAACTCTGGATTAGAAGTCTATTATTTGATTATTATAGTCAAGTCTCCAGAGTCCAGTATGGGTAAAATCTGTGCTCAAAACTAAGAGATAAATGTTACATGGGTACACTCATAACTTGTGAATTCTTTCAATCTCTTTTGCTAAAAAAATTTCGGTGTATCTCTGTACAGAAGGATAATTCTTTACCTTGATTTCCCCACAGGTATTCTAATCTGAAGGAAAAACAATTTAATCTTTGAAAGATGGAGGAAGAGTTCTAAACTCCTGCTGTTGCTGCTGCTGCTACGTCGCTTCAGTCATGTCTGACTCTGTATGACCCCATAGATGGCAGCCCACCAGGCTTCCCCATCCCTGGGATTCTCCAGGCAAGAACAGTGGAGTGGGTTGCCATTTCCTTCTCCAATGCATGAAAGTGAAAAGTGAAAGTGAAGTTGCTCAGTCGTGTCCGATTCTTAGTGACCTCATGGACTGCAGCCTATCACACCCCACAATAAATGATTTATTCATTTGTCATTCAACTGACTGAGGATTCATCATATAGTCACTGTTCTAGGCACTTAAGGATAGAGGGAGAAAGAGGACAGGTAAAAAGCCTTTGCATAGGTCACCTCTTATATAAGTTTTTTTCATTAGCATACATTGTTGCTAAACTTGTGTTTCTTTCATGTTTATCATATTTACATCATTCAAGAGTAGAGAACCTTTCCAATTAACCGTAGAGTATGAAAACAACACAGCTATTTAAATGGCAAAGCTCCATTCCACCTTTCTTTGACATGTTTGGGGTTGCTATGTAGATTAAGTCTTAGTCAGTACTGCATAATATGAATCAAAGAAGAGATCTGGCATTTTCCCACCTAATTTGAACTCATGCAGAATCTCAATTGAAGAAGCCAGTTTAATAACTATATTGATCAGAGTCATCAGATAACTAAACCCCACCTACTATAAAATAACTGAAATGGTCAGCACCATTTGATGCAACAAAAATTACCCACTACAGTATATTTAAATTGTACTGTCTCTTATTCTGTTAGTCAAACCTAAAAATAACACATTGTTTATCTTCTAATTTAAAGTTTTCAATATAACTTAATAAGTATTGCCCCATAACACTAATGCCTAACAATCACAATCCAAAGTTAAGTGGTTCTCTATTACCCTAAAAATGTACCCCAAACTTTCATAAGAACAACTGTAAGGCTATCTCTTTTTTTTAAGAAAGAAGAAAAAGCTTAGGGGATAAAGGAAATGAAGGAGACAGCATTGTATCTTGTCTTTGGAAAGACACTCGATATGTTACACCACAAATTCTTATGGGGAAACCAGAGAAGTATGGATTAGATCAAACTCCTTTAATATTGATACCAAATTAACTAAAGAAAATCAAACACACAAGGCAATTATTCATGGTTCAGCATTAATTCTGAAGGTGTTGTCTATGAGGATGACCTATGAATTATTCTCAGGTCAATACATCTATAAATTTTACTAATAAATAGGAAACAGAGTATACATATAATTGGTTATATATATATATATATATTCCAAATGATTAGGAGTAGACCTGTGGGTTATTTATGTAGATGTATGGCAAAAACCATCTCAATTTTATAAAGTAATTATCCTCCAATTAAAAAAAACAACTCCTAGGAAACAATGGAGACAAATGGCATTGAGGTAAAGAAAATACATTAAAATAATTTTTGCCCTTATCTAGCAAATTAAACTTTCACTGGAAGTNATGATTAGGAGTAGACCTGTGGGTTATTTATGTAGATGTATGGCAAAAACCATCTCAATTTTATAAAGTAATTATCCTCCAATTAAAAAAAACAACTCCTAGGAAACAATGGAGACAAATGGCATTGAGGTAAAGAAAATACATTAAAATAATTTTTGCCCTTATCTAGCAAATTAAACTTTCACTGGAAGTGAATTTTGTAAAAATCTACTGAATCTGAAAATTTGAAAAATAAAAATCATGGAGAATCCTGAAAAATACAAAGTTGACAGTTTCTCAGCGATCTCCCTACAAAGATGTTACTACTATTTGCAGAAAATAGCAAATTTAAATTACTGAGGACAAGTTTTCACTTCAATAGTCTATTTATGGGGGAGCAAAGATGGATTTCAATACTTTTTTGCTTTTAAGACACGATGTAATCTGCCTTAAAAGATACTTGACACTAGTCATAGAGAAGATTTAGGGGATTTTGAAGCAGCAGAATTTACTTATGATTTTTTTAACCCACGTGAAAATAACAAGCAGAAATCTGCTGTCAGTACTATATTCAGCATCTTGTTTCACTTTGGAATGGCAGCTATGAAATTTTGTAACATTGGAGAGTATCGTCATTTTTTCCAAAACCTTCCTTCTTCATGCCTAAGTAGAAATCTGCTCAGTAAAATATTAAGGGATATGTAGAAACATTATGAAAAACACGGGATAACTGCTGTCACAACATCATGTTGATTTTCTCTGATAGACAATGGACCATATCATTCTCAGTATTAATGAAATCAGCCCTGTTATAATGTGATAACATGTATTTTCTATAAGAAATAAATTCAATATTTTTCTATGAATATCTGGAGATTTGTTAGAACCTTGGTTGCTTTAAAATATATTAATTTAAAAGTTGGCCCTAATTGATTTCCTAATTAGACTATTTTTTAAATATGAAGAGGAAAATTGAGTAACTAATTAGAATACAAAGAACCTGTTATATTAATGAATGAAAAGAAGACTAGAAAATTAAAGTATCAATTATGACTCAAAGTGTGTATGTTCTAATGAGGTATTTGATTGTTCTCATACAGCTTAAAGATTCCTTTACAGCAAATTTTTGATCAGTGGGACCAGGATTAATTAGTGTGTCAGAGTCTACACTCACTGCGTTTGCCCCAGTATTTCACTGAGACCCCTTTGGCTGAACTATTCCTTGAGAACTGCACAGAGGAAGCAGGCATGCAGGGGAAGGAACCATGCCATGCCTGCCCCTACAGCAGCGAAGGCCACCTTAGTTCCCAGTGGGTTCTGAGAGCCACTTGGATGTGGCGAGCAGGTGATGAGCAGTTCAGGAGGCAGTAAGACAAAACTGAGGCAAATCATTGGATATACAGGGCAAATAGAGTCATCTATTCAAAATAACTTGGCATCAAAAACAACCCATGTGAAGTACGTTGAACAATGTCCTAAAATATTACATTTATTATTTTGTAAATTAAAAAATAAAGACATAAAGAAAGGGAAATAAATGTGTAAGTGACAGCCCAAATGAAATGGAATTGTGTGTGGCAGTGTATTATCTGGGCTTGCCTGGTGGCTCAGGTGGCAAAGAACCTGCCTGCAGGGCAGGAGACTCAGGTTCAATCCCTGGGTCAGGAAGATCCCCTGGAGAAGGGAATGGCAACCCACTCCAGNGGAATTGTGTGTGGCAGTGTATTATCTGGGCTTGCCTGGTGGCTCAGGTGGCAAAGAACCTGCCTGCAGGGCAGGAGACTCAGGTTCAATCCCTGGGTCAGGAAGATCCCCTGGAGAAGGGAATGGCAACCCACTCCAGTATTCCTGCCTGGGAAATCCCATGGACACAGGATCCTGGTGGGCTACAGTCCTTGGGGTTGCATAGAATTGGACATGACTTGACATCTAACACACACACACACACACACACACACACACACACACACACATTATCTAGTTCCCTGTTTTGGTCAAATGCTGTAGGCCAAGAATGATGACAATAAAACAATTATTTTAAATTGTGGATTCAGGTTAGGAGCACCAAAATCAGCTTGATTTGAAATAAGATTGAATTTATTTAATTGTACAACACGAGAATAGTAATTGGTCAGTTGGGTTGGTCGAGAAAAGACCAGACTCAAGGGCTCTGAGTCTGATAAAGGCTACGTTGCTGGCATCTTGAGCTTGGCAAGCATACATAAATCTGTCTAGATTTCTTGAAAATTCCTAAGAGCAGGTTTAGGTAGAAGTGGGAGAAATTTCAGGTCTAAGGGAGAAGCCATATATGCCAAGACTCTTCTGATATAAATGCAAAAGAGAAATTTTGGTATGAAAAAAATAAAAATACTTTATTATTTTGTTTATTTTATATATGGTGCTCCTCTTTAATCTGTGTATTGAATCCATGTACACATTACTATTTTCATTTGAAATCGATGTAATGTAAATTTTACATTCTTTCAATAGCAAAATGTTCTCAAGGGTCCTTCTTTGAAATGGGGGAGAAGTACAAAATTCCCTAATAGTTGCTGCCCTCTCATGGTCAAAAACTTGAATGATTTATCTGATGAAGGTATGCCCGACCTTGTTTGTGTGTGTGTATACATGTGTTTGTGTGCACACATGTGTGTTTAACTCACAACTTACTGAATGTTACTATCACATAAAATCTGTGTTATCAAGTGTTAGTGTGACTGTAAAAAAAAAATTGTTGAATTCTCCTAAACAAGTACAATATATAAAGTCATTGAGCAAATTTGGTGTGGGCCCAGAAAACAGGTTGTGAAATGGCATGGTAACATTTTTTAAACACTACCAGTAAGCCTTAGACTGTGGTATTTAATATATACAAATAACAAATTTCAGGAGAAATTTTGAAAATAATTTCTGTCTATTCTGGTAAATTTATATTATGTACCTTCCAGGAACCCTCAATTGCTTAGAATATCCTTTTGATTATAAATAGCATCACCGACTCAACAGACATGAATCTGAGCAAACTCTGAGAGACAGTGAAGGACAGCAATCCATGGGGTCGCAAAGAGCTGGGCACGACTGGGTGACTGAGGGCAACAACACCATAGGCATTGTGGGATATATGGATTTCTCTGAACATTATTTTGTGGAAAAACAGAATATACAATCAATAATGGGGTTTAAGCCGTGTTAAAAGTATTCAGTCTTGAGATTCTGCCAGCGGTGCGCATTGTGAAGACGCGGGCTGACACAGCAGGTGGCGTCTGCTGTGACGCTCACTTGACCGGTGGTCCCTCCATCATGAGGCCTGCTATGGGTACAGTGCTCTGAGGAGCGCATGTGCAGGATGTACTAGGTAGTCATCTGATAAGGACACAACGTGAATTAGATAAATATCAACCAAACAGTTTCTAATGCAATGTTTAACGGATTCAATAGAGTTCTCATTCACACACTAGAAGAGATGTTCTTACCTTCTGGAGGAGTGAATACTGAAACATTTGACTTAGGTCCGACCCCTGCACTGGTTTCAGCCGCAACATAAATGTCATATGCCGTAAATGGTGTTAGATTAGTGAATGCAAACTTAAGGTCCTTAGTGCTGTTATCTAAAATCCGACCTACAACAAGCAAAACATAACTGTGGATTATGTATTCTTCAAGCATGTAATCATTCTTACATTAAGTATAGAGGAACTGAAGTGTTAACCTATGCACTGACATTCACTATTACAATTTTAAAAGTGAATATATGTTAAACATTTAGCTTAGAATTGCACTGGTGTCAATTTTACCAAAATGGAAAAAAAAAACCAGAAATATTTNTACATTAAGTATAGAGGAACTGAAGTGTTAACCTATGCACTGACATTCACTATTACAATTTTAAAAGTGAATATATGTTAAACATTTAGCTTAGAATTGCACTGGTGTCAATTTTACCAAAATGGAAAAAAAAAACCAGAAATATTTCTTGTTTAAAATTACTTTTATATAAATTGCTTATATATAATATAAAGCCCTATTGAACCACCATGTTATTTTTTGGCATATTTTAAAGGAATATGTTAGGTTTTACCAATATAAAAACAGTGACAGGGTTTCACACTCAAATTGAAAAAGATATATTTAGAAATGTTCTGTAGTTTAGTTTCTGAGCAAAATTTCTTAACTGGGCCATCATCAAAATTCCTGAATCCTCCACTTTATTTCTGAATAGCTTTCCCCCTTCTTGCTGTGACTGAAACCTAGCTCTCCCCAGAGACCACTGATTCTGTTCCCTGTGGATCTTCCTCAAGGGTGGTGACAGATTGATCCCTTTTTCCCCAGAGCCCTCAAGTGACTAGGTGGTCAGGTATGATATGTGTTCTCCTATTCTTCCTCACTCAGTCTGAGACTATTGCTAATGACTTCTACGTTGCTAAAGTCAATAATTAGTAGATACGCCTTCTTGAGTTTTTAGCCTCACAGATGAAAGAGTACATTGTCAAAATTTTTAAAAATAACACCAAATAGAAGAGGTGTATCTGGGTATCCATGGGCGTCTGTGTATTGAGCAGGGAGGGGAGAAAAGAACTATCATATATTTAGGTCTGAAACATTTCAGAACTTTAGGAGCCTAAATACTGTATATTATCATGCTGCTTATTTAAGTTATATGCAGAGTACTTCATGCAAAATGCTGGGCTGGATGCAGCACAAGCTGGAATCAAGACTGCCAGGAGAAATAGCAATAACCTCAGATATGTAGACGACACCATTCTTATGACAGAAAGTGAAGAGGAACTAAAGAGCCTCTTAATGAATGTGAAAGAGGAGAGTTAAAAAGCTCACTTAAAACTCAACATGCAAAAAACTAAGATCATGGCATCCAGTCCCATCTCTTTATGGCAAATAGATGGGGAAACAATGGAAACAGTGACAGATTTTATTTTCTTGAGCTCCAAAATCATTGCAGATGTNAGTTAAAAAGCTCACTTAAAACTCAACATGCAAAAAACTAAGATCATGGCATCCAGTCCCATCTCTTTATGGCAAATAGATGGGGAAACAATGGAAACAGTGACAGATTTTATTTTCTTGAGCTCCAAAATCATTGCAGATGTTGACTGCAGCCATGAAATTAAAAGACACTTGCTCCTTGGAAGAAAAGTTATGACAAACCTAGACAGCATATTGAAAAGCAAAACTTTGCCAACAAAGGTCCATCTAGTCAAAGCTATGGTTTTTCCAGTAGTCATGTATGGATGTGAGAGTTGGACCATAAAGAAAGCTGAGGGCCGAATAATTGATGTCTTTGAACTGTAGTGTTGGAAAGACTCTTGAGAGTCCCTTGGACTTCAAGGAGATCAAACCAGTCAATCCTAAAGGAAATCAACCTTAATATTTATTGGAAGGACAGATGCTGAAGCTCAAGCTCCAATAGTTTGGCCACCTGATGCAAAGAATTGACTCATTGAAAAAGACCTTGATGCTGGGAAAGATTGAAGGCGGGAGGAGAAGGGGACGACAGAGGATGAGATGGTTGGATGGCATCACTGACTCAATGGACATGAGTTTGAGTAAACTCATGAGTTGGTGATGGATAGGGAGGCCTGGCGTGCTGCAGTCCATGAGATCACAGAGTCAGACACGACTGAACAACTGAACTGAACTGAAGGTACTCAGGGATGAGAAATAAAGGTTATTCATGTGATTCATGACAGATTCCTAGAAATTTCAAAATGATTAGTTGGACCTTTGTCTATTTTTCCATTCTTTCAAATAAATGGCAATGTGTGCATTTATGTTATTTCATTACTATTTGAAATAAATTTCTTTCATAGAACCATAAAATCTTGGATAAGAATTATAGAGCTTACTTAACTTCCACTAGTATAGTTTTTGAAGCCCTCAAAATATCTGACAAGTAGATGTCCAGCTCTTGCTTCTTCATAAAGATGTGACCTCACTACACTATAAAGTTGATCATGTTATTTTTAGAGACCTCCAACTATTTGAAATTGTTTCTTTGTTCTAAGCAGAAATCTGATTTAATATAACTGAAGCCCAAAGCCCATTTTTCTTCATAAATACATTTGCAATCAGAGCAAGTCAAGGTCCTCCTGATCAAATATTTGAAAAAAATGTATCTCCTCTATTGTTTCTCTTCTTGAAGGATTCTCTCTCATTCTTTCAGCCCTTTGTCATGAAACATGGAATATGGACAAGGCTTTACCATCCTTATTTAAAGCTTTAAACAAAAGTTTTAAGAGTTTCAACATTCCTAAGGGTCTTTTAAAAACAGTTCAGTACTTTTTAAAAAGTTTGAAAATAGTAAAATATTTTATACAATTTTTACTCCAAAAGATAAACATAAAATTGATTAAGACTTACCTGATGGCCCATATAATTCAACTCTGTAACTAAATTTTCCTGTTACTACAGTTGGTGGGTCCCATGATATTGCAAAGGACTTCCCTGTAATGTTGCCTGTTAAACAGTTTTGTGGTGGTCCTTCAGGCACTAAAATTATAGGGGGAAAAAATGAATTAAAAGCACCTTATTACATACAGAAAATACAAAATCAGAGAAAAAAATAAAATATCACATATCAAAGCATTTTTTTCAACTTAAAGAAAAAAATAGGCTATAATTGAAGAATGTGAATAAATGGTGGATCATTAAACTCCTTATTTGTAACCATTACTATTTTTATTTAATGTTGTACATGACTGCACAGGGTATTTCATTGCTATGCAATTCTTTTACATTGTCTTGAAGCATATATATTAATATGTATTGCATCAACAAGCCCTGAGCATATGGCTTGATAAACACTTTCCTTCTGCTGTACACAGGTGGAAGGGCAAAAGTAGTAACTCAGCCTTTGGAAGGTATTGGCAGTGATTTTACTTCTTCTATCAATACCTGTATTTGGTTCTGAAAGGAAATTTATAACCTACATTCCAATGTAATATTGGAGACATAAAAATAATAATGATGTTTAAAAGTCTGTTTTTAATTTGTTGTTGTTCAATCACTCAGTCATATCGGACTCTTTGCGACCCCATGGACTGCAGCACACCAGGCTTTCCTGTCCTTCTCTATCTTCTGGAGTTTGCTCCAATTCATGTCCATTGAGGTCTATTTTTCATACATGTATCTAATATTTTAAAACATCTTTAATCAAAGCAAAACATTCCAAATATTTTTTAAAACAAACTTCTTATAAACTAAATTTAACTCTGTGTGACTCTCATTAAATTATTTCTTTTTTTCTTAATAAGAAGTAAGGAGTATGGAAGAGGAAATGGTCTTATTCAGAGATTTTTATTTAAATCAAAGTAAAAAACCTTCACACTTACATGTAATGAAATGATAAGACCTAACACCTAAGTCATCAGAAAAAAAATACTATCCTTTAGTGAAATTACCCTACCAGGAATAATGCTCAGTAACCTAAAAATTATCAATCATAACTGAATGTCTGCTACTATATATTTTGTCTTATAGTGTGTAATACAGTGACATAACAGTATCTTAGCTGGTAAGAATCTGCCTGCAATGCAGGAGACCCCAGTTCCACTCCTGGGTCAGGAAAATCCCCTTGAGAAAGGATAGGCTACCCACTCCAGTATTCTTCAGCTTCTTTGGTGGCTCAGACGGTAAAGAATCCACTCACAATGTGGGAGACCTGGGTTGGATCCCTGGGTTGGGAAGATTTCCCTGGAGGACGGCATGGCAACCCACTCCAGTATTCTTGCCTGGAGAATCCCCATGGGCAGAGGAGCCTGGTGGGCTACAGTTCATGGGGTTGCAAAGAGTCGGACACAGCTGGGCCACTAAGCACAGCACAGCCTACATAATATAACTAAATATACAAATACTATACCTAGAAGTATGTACTTAGAATTTAGTAGTAGTAATACCTAATAATGCTCATTTAGTACTAACACCATATCCACAATGAAGATGTCTCCATTCATCACACAGAGAAACTGCAGTACAAAGAAGATACAGGTAGGTAGGCATTTTCTAACTACTGGTTTTATCTGATACTGAATGTTAATCACATGATATTTCTGCTACTGCAGGTGTTATCTCCACATCTGGTAACAGCAATATCAATGAGAGAAGTCATCAGATGATAATGTAAAATGTAGATGAACAGAGGCAATTATTAAAAATTCCTGATATTACAGAATGATAAGAGTTGATCTTAGGAGCATGATTATTAGTTCAAGAATCTTTTCTTTCAAATCTCCTTTCTCCTTTTAGATGTTTATGTCAGTATCTTAAAAGAGTATTGAAATTGAAGATGCTCCATATGGCATGCCTATTATCCATTATTAGGGAGAAAAAAGTTACTGAAAGAGAAGGAAGATCTTTAACAAAAAGATCTACATGAGTTAAAAAAAGAAAGAAAGAAAGATTATTCTATGAATAATTTAACTTTTTTCCCTACCAAAAAAAACCCCATACCTGATTCCGGTGTTCTGACAATCGTACTATCAATATAACCTGCTTCAGTTGTAACAGCAGAAACTTCAAAAAGATACGTCGTATAAGGTCTCAAATGTGTCACCACAAAACTGATAGGCTCTTTCCACACAGAGCGAATCTTACTCTGGGACAACGTGCTAGATGAATACGTCGTACGTGGTGGAGGCGTGACTCTCCCCAGAGTTGGCGAAGGGCTGGTTGTACTCCATAAAAAAGATTCATTATTCTCCTAGTGAACAAAATAAGCATAAATGGGAAAATAATGTATCACTTGGTAAAGATAAGTGTGATTCATTTTTTTCTTTATATTACAAATATTATTTTGTGCGTATACTACTCGTTATAGCTACAGATAAATCTGCTAGATTTTAATTACATCCATTTATTATCTACAGTTACATGGTTAATACCATTGTTCACAGTTTCAGAATAGAATATGTTTATTTATACCTTAATCTTTCTTATGAATAGGATTTCATGTGACTTTGAATAAAGGTATAACTACAGCAAAATGATTATTAAAAAATTTTTAAACCCACATTAAAAATTTAAGAGCCAAAAAGATAATTTTTTTTTCCCTTTGGTGAAATTTCAAACATACATCACTATCTTACTATTATGATCATTTCCCCCCATAAATATTCAAAAGATAACACCAAAAGAACATGTGGGTATGTGTTTATGTATATTAGAAATATATCTAAATTAAAAATATTTGTGACTTCCATTAACTTAAGGCATTTTTTTAAAAAGTAATTTTGCTTGTCTTTTCATCAATAGTATCACAGTAATCACCAAAATTAATGTTAAAAAAGCATAATTACAGTACTTCCAAGGATTTCACATCAGTGCTTAGAGTAGTAACAAATTCTTCACTAAAGATAATATACAACAAAAACAATCTAATTCCACAAATTTAAACTTTACTATTTTGTTTCCTTCCTACCCTGTCACATGGACGTATTATCTTTTTCCGAGTGATATCCTATGCTTTCCTACTTTAAGGCTTATAAAGTATCCTCCACCCTCACATAATCACCTACTTATTCCAAGGCCTATCACAAATGCTATACCTATCAAGTCTTTCCAGAGCTCCCTAAAGGACTTTTTATATCTCACTGTTGAATTCTGAAACTCTTCTCTTATTTTACCTTGACTATAGTCAAGTGTATATAATACGATACTATAAGTAATCAAATAGCTAATAATCACTTTGGTAAAACACATAGTATCCAGATGCTGGGAGTTTCAAAATGTAATTTACCTAAAATTTTTGAGACAGAGAAAATGTTCCATGAGACTTACATTACATTCTGGCAGCTTCCCAGTCAAAATGTCCTCTACTCTGATTGAAACATCCTTCACAACTATCCCACTTCTGGCATGTTTAACACTAATCTTGAAGCTGGTAATTTTGCCATTTGGTTGCCGAGGTAAATACCAAATCAGGTTTACTGCTGAATAGTTAAAGGCCTCGACGGTGAGATTCACCACTTTTCCTGGAGCTGGGGACGTGTAAGGGATTGAAGGAGAAGAAAAATATTGTTATAAAACTTAGAATGACATTTATATAATTTGGGGATGTTACAATTCCCATGTTATATAAAATTAAATCTATTTAGGTAATACTTCTTAAAATATATATTTGGGTATACTTTTTGAATTGATTTTTCCTAAAATAACAAACCAGAAATTGGGCCCACAGACTTGTGTTTAAGAGGCAAATAAGCTTTTTTCAGGATTAATAGGTCAATAAACTATTTCAAATAAGTCTGAAAAATATTCAATCAATAGTTGTTTGTGGTTATACAAATTTGAATAATGACTGTCTTACCATCTGATATACTTTGGAATTATGTAAATTCCTTAGATAATGAAGAAGTAGCAAATTCTTAGATAATGAAGAGGTGGCAAATTCAAACAATTATCCAACCATTTGCACAAAAATCACATTTCTGGAGTGTAAGTAAATAACCAGTGTCTAATATAAAGTGGATACCACCAATTGGTTGTGATTATTATATTTTAACCTTTATACACCCTCAAAATCAACTTTCATCAGAACTCATGATACCTTGTTATTAAATATTAGTAATCTGCATAATAATAAGCTGTGGGCTGTTTTAATTGGGATGACTGTTAATTCAACGTTAGCTGTGGAAAACTGACAAAGTAAATAATCAATGTCCTTTAGAATATAAAAAACCATGACAAGTCACTGCCGAAAGAAAAAAAAATACAAGATGTTTGAGATAAAATATGCCTAGTGTTAAGAAATCAAATAACTAGAGTTTAGGTGTACACTGTAGAGAGGAATATAAAGATGTGATCTGAAAATGAAAGCAATATAAATTATATTAAAAAGTCAGGCCCTGGGAAGGAGAGGTGTATGTGAATGATATGGATTAAAGAGTAGTAAATAAGAAACTTAACAATTGCTGCATTTTAACAACAACAACAAAATAACAATTTGGGATGATGACTAATCATTAATAATGGATGACATAATGGATAGAAATTTTTTATTCAAGGGAATTTATCAACGGAATTAAAGCTTAAGAAGGGCAATGACAAGATAAGTCTCTAATCCTAAAGATTTAGCACTAAAATTTCTTTTGGACAGATAAAATATAATAAAACAAAAGGTATGTCAAATATCTGATGCTATAGAAGTATAAGAACCAAAGCTTTTGCCATTAATATTAATCATTGTTTTAAATTTGTCTAAAGTATGTAAATTTTGTAAAAATGCCTGAAGTTTATATTAATAACAGACTGCATACAAGCTGGCACATTTCCAAATTGACCTTAGCAATCATGAGAATCTGCTCAAGTGTAGAGAAATTTTAATTTATAAAGTAATCAAACTTTATAAATTCCAAAGTATGATTTCAAAATATCTTTTAAGGCAAACTCAATATAATAGATAAAAATTAGTTAAATCTGTTAAACATTTTGTGAAAAAGAGGTTTTCATATAACTTTACATTATTTTTGCCCCAGTAAAATCTATGTTTTCTTTTTTTGACTTGATGGTGTCTGAAGACTAATTCTGGCTCTTTTTTGTAGCTGACAGGTCTTCCTGTACTTTAAATCTTCTAGTGTCTACCTCTGGACTTTTAGGTACCAAAATCTCATTATCTCTTGATTTTTATAGAGGGAATTTATCCATCTTGCTCCAAGTAAAGATATTATACTAAAGTATCAAAACATTCTGTTTATAAAGTCACATCATATTTCAGATAAGCCTTTCACACACTTTGAAGTCATAGCTAAACAAGTAAATATACAAGTATGTGAAACTAACTAAAACTTTTCAAAATCTACGCTATACAAGACATACATTTTCTTGAACCAGAAAAAAAATCTTTCTACATAAAATACAGAGACTTCTATAAAGAATTTTCCTATATTACTAAGGATCCATCAAGTTAAAAATAAAGCTACAAGGGATATTTCTAATATTTTAAAGCTAAAATAAATTCTACATTTGTCTGAAATAATGCTGCATGGGAAGTTAAAAAGTTAGATTTTGTACTTGTGGATGCAATATAGCTTAGAATGGTACAATGGGCTAACTCTGTTTGAATACTTCAGGAGTATTTTTATTCATGGAGAGAGAAATTATTTCTGGCTTAATCATTATAAATGCAATTTATTTATTCCATAGAGATTTTCATTAAATTTGAGTTCTGCGTAACATAAATAATAAAAAGGAGGGTTTGGGGGAAAAAATTGGATGAAACTGATCTAACTAAACTTAGATTTACATTTTAACCTCAACATTTTTTTTTTAATGATAAGGTAAGAGTGATTATGTGATTATGTAATTTCTCCAAGAAAACACAGCAAGTCAGAAACAGAATGAAACTCCTGTTCCAGGATTATTGCCAACCTAGAGTTTTAGTTTGTCCCAATCATAATTTGCCAAGAGAGAGAATGACTCTAGAAATTATGTCAGTTAGCAGAATATAAAATAGATAAAGTTCAAAATGCTGTCAAGTTGAAATCATAATCTGAACTCATAACGTACCAGGCTTCACCAAGATGAGTATTTTTAAAAAGACCAAACTATTTGTTAAGTCATCCAAAAATTATTCCAATTATTTTCCCTAAAAGTGTAAGTCATAAACTATCTTTCATATCCTAATGAATATTTAACCTTAAAAATAATAATTTTCTCAATTTTCAGTTGTGCTAATAATCTGAATATAAGTAGGTTCAATATCAGTAAAAGATTTCAAGAATCATTACTTTCTAATTTTAAATAAACTCTAGAATTTTCTCTTCATTCTTCGTTTGGCATAGAGTATGTATTCACCCGCTTCTCTTAATGGGGTCTCAAATAAGAACTGGACATAAAGCTTGTCACATACTTCTTTTAACACTGACAACTGCATAATCCTCCCGAGATAAACAGGGTCCATTTATGTTTATCCCTTTCACAATGAACTGCTGGAAGATTTTTATGCTTAAATATACAAAATATTTATAGTTATATAAAATTATAGAAACTTTTTATAGCACTTCTCTAGTATACAACTTGGGCTTCCCTGGTGGCTCAGATAGTTTAAAGAATCTGCCTGTAATGCAGGAGACCTGGGTTCAATCCCTGGGTTGGGAAGATCCTATGGAGAAGGGAATGGCAACCCACTCCAATATTCTTGCCTGGAGAATTTCATGGACAGAGGACCCTGGTGGGCTACAGTCCATGGAGTTACAGAGTTGTACACGACTGAGCAAGTAACACTTCAATCTATTACTTAGTAACCCATTTGTTTATCTTATCCCACTAGAAGATAAACTTCACTAAAAATATTTGCTATTGATTGAAGATGTCATTATTTACTAACTGCTTTTCTATTTATTGGTTCTGTTTGCTGTTATGAATAAACAGCCAAATTACTAAATAAATTACCTCCATTCCATAACAGCTTATTTTTATCACAAATGTTATATTCTACTAGCTAATAAATGCAATAAAAAGCAAGTAAATGTGTTATACGTCCAGCTATTCAAATGGAGAAAAATCAATTTGTTGGGAATAAAGATGGACAGCAGGAAATAGGGGTTATTTTAGAAGGTGTAGTCAGGAAAGGTAAAGTGAGATTTGCATCAGCTGGGGAGAGTTCTTTGGATATTTGCTTAGTTACATCTGACTTTGCAAAGTGAGTTGCCATCTTCCTCCTCCCAGGAAATCTTCCCGAACCAGGGATTAAACCTGTGTCTCCTGCACTGCAGGCAGATTCTTTATCTGCTGAGCCACCGAGGAAGCCCCTGTGGATAATTTAAAGTGAAGGAGTACTCCAAGCAAGAGAAAAGACCTTAAGGTGGAAGATCAGTGTGACTAGAGTGGATGGAGGGAGATGGAAAATAGAAAGAGATGATTCAGCGAGGGGTAAGGGCCCCCAGAGCACTGTAGGTCACGGGAAGGACTTAGGTTCTTGCTCTGAATGAGACAGGAGCCATGTGAGGAAGAGAGAGAGAACGGTAGTCTAGCTTCTGCTTCCAAAGATGATGTGGCTCTTGTGGGAAGAGTACACTATAAGCAGGTAAGCTAGAAATAGGAAAACCAAAGAAGAGGCTTTCAAATGATCAGCCAAGAAATGATGATAGGTTATATAGGGTGATTAACAATAGGGGTGAGATTCAGGATATATTTTGATATAATTCTGGAAGGATTTCTTGATAGATTATATAATACTACTGATTGATTATGATCAAGGATGACGTCAAATTTTTCTTCTCAGTCACTGGGAAAATGGAAGTAGCTTAAGTTGGTTTGGTAATGACTGCAAGGTATGGAATAATATGATAACCATTACAATCCATGTTTCTAAAACTCTAATGTCATAAAAATACTTATGATTTGATTTAAATGCAAGATACAAATTTGCACAAGTAGCACAAGTCTATTTTCACTAATATATAGTCACAAAGACATATATTCATAGGAGAAAAAAGATCAGCCAGAAATGCATGTTTTTATATAACAGGGCCATGGATAACTTTCTTTTTTGTTTGTTTGTTTGTTTGTTTTTGTATTTTGGGGTATTTTTAAGTTTTCTAAGATAACAGTGTTTTTACCATCAGAAAGAATAATATATATTTTAATGAATAAAGTCACTATCCAAGAAGACTCTAAAAGTAATTTAATGACCATGCTGTTGAAAATTTTATGCATTTTAGTGCCAGATTTTGTTTATATCTCTATTTACTTTAAATGATAAAA
This sequence comes from Neotragus pygmaeus, assembly GCA_006410875.1. Classification (NCBI taxonomy): domain Eukaryota; kingdom Metazoa; phylum Chordata; class Mammalia; order Artiodactyla; family Bovidae; genus Neotragus; species Neotragus pygmaeus. Next base: position 63,352 of record SJYV01005335.1, on the reverse strand, counting down.
ACTCTTAACTAAGTTAATTCAGAATAAATGATTTAGGAAAATTACCACTTTCTGCAGTTTGGAAGAGAAATGGGTCACTAAACACTCCAATGCCAGCACTGTTTTCTGCAGCAACCTAGAATAGACCACAAAAATTACACAAGCTTTATACCCTAATTAATCAGAGTCTGAAATAATAAAACTCTGATTCATCCATTAGATAAACAATAAAGATACTTTCCCCTCTAATTCTTAACAATACTCTCAAAGCAGAAGCAAATATAGAGCTATTCAGTATTTCCATTTCCCTTAAGTGAATATTTGCAACATAGCCTGAATTAACAGATTTCTCATATTCCTGATAGAGAAATTAATAATCAAGTTTAATGTCTATTAGTAGCAATAACAATTTCAGTTACTATTTATAAAGCAACTTCTGTACACTCAGAAATTGACTAGGGATTTTACACATCTCATTTTATCCACATAATCAAAATACAAGGAATTATTGTCAATATTTTACATATGAGAAAACTGGTTGAGAGAGGTCAAGTAACTTGTCCCATATCACTGGACTAAGTGGCAGAATCAGAATTCAGTTGAAGTTGTGTTTATTTCTAAAGCTTAATTTCTTTCCACTATATTCACTCTAAGACACCATGATTATTTCTGTAATGAACATGAGACCATAAACACAGTGTCTGACTTTAGAGTTTACAATCTAATTAGGCAAATTTTAATAATAAATAGGTAATCATTTAAACTAAATATTCTAGAATTTAAAAGATAGAAACTATTTTGGCTTGAAACATCCAGTCAAATACACTAAAACAGAGAAAGTGTCATAAATGAGAACTCTTAAGCTTTTACAAATGCCATAACTGGAATCAGATAGCCTTGGTTTAAATTGCAGCTCTACCAATTCTCAGATAAAAAGGTTATCTTATTTTCCTTTACTTTAAAATGGAAACAATCTATCTATGTCATAAAATTATTCTGAATACTAAATGAAATAACACATGTAAAATATTAAACAGGATTTTCCCCATATCATGTAGATTTGATACTGACATCTGAAGATATCAAATGCACCATGTCAAATGCCCTTTGAAATTCTGCAATGGCTAACATATATTTGAACAGAATAAAAGTTACAACAGTGGTTAATAAAGTGTGGGGTGAAAAAGAGAATAGGGGCTTCCCTATAGTCCTGAAATAAGAGAATTCAAAGGAATAAAAATTTAAATTCTGTAAAAATAGATCTAAGCAGAATGAGGTTGGCTAAATTACCTTTCTATCAGTAGCAGCTTCATATATCATATTAAAAGATAATCTTTCTTATTTTGAATAGTATATCTTAACATATAAATTAATTTGAATTAATATGTGAGCTTATGATAGAAAATATCTGTGCCAAATAATTTTCAGGTATCAGTTAGAAAAAGGTTACCTACTCTTTAACTCATGTTTCTGCAGAGAAATAGCCATCAAATCTTTGATTTTTACCACTGCATAAGTAAAAGCCTGTATTTTTCTTTTACCATTTGGTGGGTGTCTGCTCTTGGTATGCCTACTCTCCTGTTATTATGATTTTGATTCTGCAAATGGGCATACTTGCAATTAGATTTTAAAAATAGGTAAGTGTCTCTTTCTTATCATCTCTTCCATTTAGATGGTCATCTCAGTTATGTATGATCACATATTTACACAGCTTTTTCTCTTGAGTCGAGACTAAAGAACATAGTGACATTATACTGAAAATAGGGAGGAATGAGAAAATGCCTGTATTCTTTACTATCCCCTGGAATACCGCATGTGTGTATATTGCTCTGTCGTATCTAACTCTTGGCGATCCCATGGACTGCAGTCCGCCTTTTGTCTCCTACATAGGCAGGCGGATTTTTTACCACTAGCGTCACCACGTCTTTTAACTGTAAACATTTTCACATGGCCTAACAACAAAAGACTGCTTTTTTCTTTAATATTTTAATAAAGTGTTCTTAGATTTTGTATATTTAGTGCTGTAAATGCATAAATTTTTGTAAACATAAAAGAGGTCATATGCATCCAGGAAATATTTGTTGAATGGAACCAATTTGAATTCGTTGTTCTTTGAGAAACTGGTTCTTTAAAAACCTTCAAACCATTATCCAAAATTACAATAGCATGGAAATATAAGCGGATTAAGAGAAAAATAACAAAGCTAACTTAAAATTTGATTTAAAAGTAGAATATATAAGCTTGTAAAACCTATTAAACTTTATTTTTTAAAGTCACTAAACTAATGCTTTCTAAAATAGATACATTATATAAGCACACACACACACAAAGCTTATAACATTTGTTCAAATTTTAAAAGCCCAGATGGGCAGTGAGGACATGATTCAGATGATCATTCTTCAAGTCTCTTGCTGCAAAAGCTTGACCTGTTGGGATAAAACTCCTTCATTTTTAAAATGAATGAAATATTTTAATAATATTTACAAAACAATTACCTTGATTTCATATGTTGTTCCAGGATTGAGATTAGTAAGAAGAACTTCCAGACTGTCTGGTTTTGTTCTAACTTGTGTATACACTGCCTGCATCCATGGACAAACTTCCTTATATTTTACAATGTAAGATATAATTCTCCCATTTGGATTAGGTGGTGTATTCCAAGACAGAAGAATCCCAGCAGATCCGACTCTTTCCCCTGCCAGGAAGACTGGAGGCCCTGGTTCTATTTTTCCAAAAATGCATGTTGTTATAAGGTCAATCAATTTTTGTTATTTTCACAAACATATGTAAGAAAAATATTTACAAACTGTAGACTTTTAAGTTCCCAAAGACTAAGTGTCTCGTAAGTTTATCTTCCCTAGAGCTTTGCTACCAAGAGAAAAAATGATTAAATGCTACGGGGAATACCAAAAACATTCTTTTATAAGAATGTGAAAAATGGAATGCTACTAAATACTACATGCCAAATACAGTTTTAATGCCAAATCATTTTTTATAAACACTCAGTTGATGCAAGGCTTATACATAAACACTAAGGAAATAAGAACCAGCCTTACAAACTGAGTAATTCTTTTGGAGCAAGTATAGTGAGTTTATTTTCATGGCTTTGTATTATTTAAATATTACCATTAACAGTGTCTCTGATCCATTTCACAAACAAGTATGGAAAAATTATCTTTGCTCTTTGAAAGTAAAGGAAGATAAAGAACCAGTAGAATGCAGGTTCTAAACAGATCATTTTCTTAAGTTTCCATTTTCCTTTAATTACTCAACTGTTTTCATGCTTTCAATGCACATATTGCCAGTGTAAATAGTCCCATCCAATAGATTTATAAAGGGCCCAATACTTTGTAAAAAAAAAAGAAAGAAAGAAAATAGAAAACACATACTTACTTGTCACATTTGTTGTTACTGTTCTGCTAACAGGTGAGCTATATGTTGTAGCAGAAACTGAAGAGATGGTTACGTCATACCGTGTACCAGGAACAGCATTAGAAACATCAACCTAAAACACCAAAAATAGATGACTGTGTTAAAAATTCTGAAATGTAGGAAAGCTAAAACAATAAATCTATCACAATCAAAAAAAGTAAAGTTAGCACTTTACTAGATAACTCTGTACTATTTATCACAATGTGCTTCCTATTATTGCAAAAATGCACATTTGATATAGCAGAAATATTTACCAAATAACATACAGTAAAAACTTACAAAACATACTACATTATCAAAGACTAAATCAGTATTTCTATCAATCCCAGTTCATTGTCACAACTATTTAAGAGCCCTAAGAAATCTACAGTCCATTGATTAGCCCTGGTATTTAAAGAGTGTGTGTAAAATACCTGTGTCTCTGAAGTTCCAATAAAAAGTAAAAGAAAAATGACAAGAAAACCCATCATCATCACATTTTTCAGGCAGTAGAATCACATTGATGGCTCTAGAGAGAAATGTTGCCTGCATTAATGATTTAAAGACAGATCCTCCTGGCAAGTACACAATTAATGAGCCTGGATTACTCAATAGCTCTGCCCTTTCTTTGTTAAATTATTCATGAACCCTTGGATGGTTGGCTGTAGGTTCAGGGTAGACTTAAAAAAAAAACAGACATTGCTAAGGTAACAGTCCACCAATACTGAAACTTAAACTCATCAATTCGGCGTCGGTGTTTTTGTCTTCAGCTTATGCTTTTAAAGAGGTTCAAAGAAGGAAGTTTGCATGGTGGATGAGTTTCATAAAGAACTTTCCTATTTGGACTAAATATAAAATACAAGTTGGCTTGGCCAAGTATGATAATGAAAACAATACCTGATATTCTCCACCTCCAAGATCTCTGATAGTAACAAAGCCACTGTCAGGAACGAGATCCACATGAAACCTGTCCACGTGGCCAGAGGGTAGGCTCCAGTGCAGAGAAAAGGAATGTGCAGAAATATTGAAAGCTTTAAGTTTCTTGGGTTTTTCCGGTTCTGGTATTGAAAAAGAAAGGTTTAGAATAGAGCTATTCTCCTAAACTTTCAAAGGAAAAGGAAAATCAAAGGTTTAGGGGCCAAGTTTCAAAACAGCCAAGTGTCAGAGCCTCTACATTATCACTAACCCTCTGTAGGTGTTAGGCACGTATATCTTTTAAAACATCTAGTTTTAAGTTTAATTATCAGAAATAATATATCAATTTATGTATCTGTTTCTGGGATATTCCTTATCTACTAAAATCTGTTGGTTGACCGGATTGTCTTTTAAAGCTTATGTTCTAAGTAAAAAATCGAATCATTTTAAAACCAAGTAGGTACAAAATACTTACGCAATTACCTGGATATGTATCAAACAGAAAATAATTCAAAAAAATAACAAAATATGCCAAACATTTTAAAAGATGAGCATTTCTGATGAATATTTAGTTAGGTATTTCTTTAAAAGAAAAGTTTTTATATTGGAAATGAAAACAAGATAATTTTAAAATAATAACTAGTAATTGTCCTAGCCATTGCAATGATATTTTTTTCTACCTTTTCTTTCACTATTTCCAAAGTTTTGTTTATGCTGCCTGTACCTACTTGCAGGGAGTTTTCCACATTGAATCAGGTTTGCAGTCTTATCTTTAGTACAGATTCCAGTCAAACAATATAAGAGGAGGGAGATTATGAAGCAAAGCATGTGAAAAACATCCTGATACAGATCCACTCTAACACCATTTCCAAAAGAAAGGAGTCTGGAATTAGTCCTCAAAATAAATTCCTTTATCATTTTAACTCTTCCTTTTCCACCAGAAGTGATTTGAAAATCTATATATTTAAATAATGAATTGTACATTTCCTAACATAACTGATAAGGCACATTACATGAAATACATATCTTAACAGGCAATTTCCTAGTGTATTGGGGGGGATTTTTTTTAGAATGGTTTTTCTTTATCTCCTTTGAAAAATTCCTTTAATGGTTATAATATAACCATCTCGCTAGTGCATGCTAAGGAGCTTCAGTCACGTCCAGCTCTGTGTGACCTATGGACTAGAGCCCACCAGGCTCCTCTGTCCGTGGGATTCTCCAGGCAAGAATACTGGAGTGGATTGCTGTGCCCTCCCTCAGGGGATCTTCTCGATCCAGGGATCAAACCTGTGTCTCTTCTACCTGAATTGGCAGGTGGGTTCTTTACCACTAGTGCCACATGGGAAGTCCAGTGATTGAAGATAATATTGATCAATTAATTTTCACATGACATCCTCAAAGACACAAACATTCTCTAGGCATCACCTCCAAGTTGCCTATGCAGTGAGCCTCACAGTTTCATAATAACTCTTCAGAAATATGGCTTATCTAGGTGAAAGATATGCTTTCTAAGGTGATCAGAGAAATACCCAGTTTGTGATGGGCATAATTTCTTCGTTGGACATAGCTGCTGGCATTTTCCTGGATGATTCTGTACACAGACCTATGTCCTCTGTATTCTCATGCCTGAGAGAAAAGGCCTTTATTCTCCTCACCAGTCCATGTTAAAATAGACAAAAGTTTAACGTGACAGAAGTCCAACCACTACTCACAATTACTGATTGTGAGGGCTAATACTATTTCTTCAAGAGTCCTAAGAAAGTATCTAACATTCAAGAAGTCTTAAGAAACTAGAAAAAGAGCTGGGATGAGACTTCAAAAGAAAAATGAATATAGAAGTAAAGGGCTGTTTACTAAGATGGTGGTGACGGAGAGAGGATGTAGTTTCCAGGAAGGTCTACAATTACACACTGAAGAACTCTTGGCCAGGGATGAAGTCTGTCTCACTAAGAGGAGGAAGAATATATTTGTCTGGCTATCTTCCAATCTGATTAAAAAAAAAGGTGGGGGGGTGGGGGGAGCCCGAAAGCTTCAGGACAGTTTGGTAAAGGCCTCTCAAAGCAAAGTGAATAGAAGCCCTGCAAATGGACAGAAAATAAAATGAGGAAAACCAGCCTGAGTTGTGGGATCATTTAAAAAAGACCAGCCTGATGGTCATGCATGCCGCAATAAAATTTTAGATTTTTTTTCCGCCTCAATGCAATGGAAAACATTGAAACTTTTTAAGCAGAAAGTCAATCTGACTTATTTTTATTTCTTTTTTTAAAGTTTCTAGACATTTTATTGTTTTTTTGTTTTGTTTCATTTTTACTTTATTTTACTTTACAATACTCTATTGGCTTTGCCATACGATTATCCTAGAGGATGGGATATAAACTGCGGCTGCTAAGTCGCTTCAGTCGTGTCCGACTCTGTGCGACCCCACAGACGGCAGCCCGCCAGGCTCCCCCGTCCCTGAGATTCTCCAGGCAAGAACACTGGAGTGGGTTGCCAAACTGGCGAGAGGCAAAAGCGGCAGCATGAAGCCAGTTAGTAGGATACTGTGGTCCTGAACTGAGAGGAGGGAGGCTTGCTCTCAGGAAAAGGGAGTAGAGATGAAGTGATACTTAAGTCATTGTGAGAGTGAAGCTTTCTAGATAAGAACCGAAAGATTCAATTAATGAAACAGATCCCATAATAAGTACATCATTTGTATTCCATGGAATTTAACCTCTGAAAAGGTAGAAGAACATGAAGCAAAAATATCATTCTCAATTTAATTGTTACTAACCAATAAAATCAAATTGTGTGGTAGCTTTTGACTTACATACATGTATCTTATATATATATATATCTCACATTGTGTTCAATTAATATATATCTTAAACATATATCATATATATCTTTGAGTTATATATATATATATATATATATGTATATCTCACATTGAGTTCAATTTAATTAAGGCTAGCAAGAGTAATTCTAGGCCTAGTTAATTTCTTAGACCAGAATTTTCCAAAAATTAATCCTTAGTACCCTAAATCCCTAGAATTTAATAGATGTCAGTGATCAAACCATTTTGTCAAATAACTCCTTTTTTTACGTGAAACAACTTCCCTTATTGTAGGTTAACTCTGTCTTAAATCAGTTTAGATATGTGACTTGTGCTTCTCTAGAGCAGCACTCTCTGATAAAAATATAACATAAACCACATTAAACAAGTAAAAAGAAAAACATAAAGTTAGTTTTTAAAATATATTTTATCTAGGATGGGAGACTTGGACTGTGAAGAAAGCTGAGCGCCGAAGAATTGATGCTTTTGAACTGTGGTTTGGAGAAGACTCTTGAGAGTCCCTTGGACTGCAAGGAGATCCAAACAGTCCATTCTGAAGGAGATCAGCCCTGGGATTTCTTTGGAGGGAATGATGCTGAAGCTGAAACTCCAGTACTTTGCACCTCATGGGAAGAGTTGGCTCATTGGAAAAGACTCTGTTGCTGGGAGGGATTGGGGGCAGGAGGAGAAAGGGACGACTGAGGATGAGATGGCTGGATGGCATTACCGACTCGATGAATTTGAGTGAACTGCAGGAGTTGGCAATGGGCAGGGAGGCCTGGAGTGCTGCGATGCATGGGGTCACAAAGAGTCGGACACAACTGAATGACTCAACACAAAATTTCAAAAAATATCATTTCACATATAATCAATAGGAAATTATTAATGAGATAGTCACTTTTTTTCATGCTAAATCTTTGAAATCCCATGTGTCTCTCACACTTAGAGCCCATCTGAATTTGGACTAGTCTCATTTCAAGGCTCAATAGTGGTGCTGCTAATCACTGCAACCTGGACAGGGCAGTTCTAAAGCATCTCGCAACTTTTCCCTTTGGTATTTCAGTAAATTTACCTCAACTGCACTTTGAGAAGCTGAAAAAAACCACAAGTATGATCCTATGATGTCTCTCTAGGAAAAGAGTTCAAAAGTTAAAAAGCCCACACATACTAAGTTCTGATACAAACGATGGTGGATTAACCTTTGAGATGGAGAATAAGAAGAGATTCCAAATAGAAAGGCAAGCTTCTATTCCAAATTTAGAAAAGCAAGCACAAGCCTCAGTAGATTTTGATTCTTAAAAGAGTGCAGACGAAATGAGAGCACGATGGTACATACCTTGAGATACGCATAGAGAGTCACACAAGCCTATCAGAGCAGCGCTAAGGAAACAAAGCCTACAGTGGACAGATATTTTAGAAGAAAAAGTGAAGACTTAAAAACACACCATTATTATTAACTTTTATTTGTATTTCCCATGTACCGACACTGTATATGATAAACTTTCAAAATCACATTGAAGTCTTTTAATAATTTATCATAGGTTGGGCATAATATAGTTCAAATGGTAAAGAATCTGCCTGTTAGGTAGGAGATCAGGGTTCAACCCCTGGGTTGGGAAGTTTCTTTGGAGAAGGGGATGGCAATTCACTTAAGTGTTCTTGCCTGGAGAATTCCATGGACAGAGAAGCCTGGCGGGCTACAGTGTGTGGGGTCGCCAAGAGTCAGACACAGCTGAGTCACTAACACAACACAGGGCATAATATATGTTCTGACCAAGGAAATATCAGACACGCAGAAGAGTAAGAAGTAATTGGTATCAAGTTTATGACACACTATGCACTGTTCTAAGCTTGCTCTCTGATTGTTTTATGTTTTATGTAACAGCCATAACAAATCATAAGCAGATACTATCATTCAGCTCAGTTCAGTCGTTCAGTTATGTCCGACTCTTTGCGACCCCATGAACTGCAGAACACCAGGCCTCCCTGTCTATCACCAACTCCCGGAGTTCACCCAAACTCACACCCATAGAGTCAGTGATGCCATCCAGCCATCTCATCCTCTGTCATCCCCTTCTCCTCCTGCCCCCAACCCCTCCCAGCATCAGAGTCTTTTCCAATGAGTCAACTCTTCCCATGAGGTGGCCAAAGTACTGGAGTTTCAGCTTTAGCATCATTGTTCCAAAAAACAACCAGGACTGATCTCCTTTAGAATGGACAGTTTGGATCTCCTTGCAGTCCATGGGACTCAAGAGTCTTCTCCAACACCACAGTTCAAAAGCATCAATTCTTCGGCGCTCAGCTTTCTTCACAGTCCAACTCTCACATCCATACATGACCACTGGAAAAACCATAGCCTTGACTAGACGGACCTTTGTTGGCAAAGTAATGTCTCTGCTTTTTTATACGCTGTGTAGGTTGGTCATAACTTTTCTCCCAAGGAGCAACAGTCTTTTAATTTCATGCCTGCAATCACCATCTGCAGGGATTTTGGAGCCTCCCAAAATAAAGTCTGTCACTGTTTCCACTGTTTCCCCATCTATTTGCCATGAAGTGTTGGGACCGGATGCCATGATCTTAGTTTTCTGAATGTTGAGTTTTATGCCAACTTCTCACTCTCCTCTTTCACCTTCATCAAGAGGCTCTTTAGTTCTTCTTAGCTTTCTGCCATAAGTGTGGTATCATCTACATATCTGAGGTGATTGATATTTCTCCTGGCAATCTTGATTCCAGCTTGTGCTTCATCCAGCCCAGCATTTCTCATGCTGTACTCTGCATATTAGTTAAATAAGCAGGGTGATGATATACAGCCTTGACGTATTTCTTTCCTGATTTGGAACCAGTCTGCTGTTCCATGTTCAGTTCTAACTGTTGCTTCTTGACCTGCATATAGATTTCTCAAGAGGCAGTGATGTGGTCCGATATTCCCATNATGGTGGAGAGGTCTGATAGAATGTAGTCCACTGGAGAAGGGAATGGCAAACCACTTCAGTATTCTTGCCTTGAGAACCCCATGAACAATATGAAAAGCCAAAATGATAGGATACTGAAACAGGAACTCCCCAGGTCAGTAGGTGCCCAATATGCTACTGGAGATCAATGGAGAAATAACTCCAGAAAGAATGAAGGGATGGAGCCAAAGCAAAAACAATACCCAAGCTGTGGATGTGACTGGTGATAGAAGCAAGGTCCAATGCTATAAAGAGCAATATTGCATAGGAACCTGGAATGTTAGGTCCATGAATCAAGGCAAATTGGAAGTGGTCAAACAGGAGATGGCAAGAGTGAACGTCAACATTCTAGGAATCAGCAAACTAAAATGGACTGGAATGGGTGAATTTAACTCAGGTGACCATTGTATCTACTACTGCGGCCAGAAATCCCTCAGAAGAAATGGAGTAGCCATCATGTTCAACAAAAGAGTCCGAAATGCAATACCTGGATGCATTCTCAAAAATGACAGAATGATCTCTGTTCGTTTCCAAGGCAAACCATTCAATACCACAGTAATCCAAGTCAACCCAATCCAACCCAACCAGTAACACTGAAGAAGCTGAAGTTGAACGGTTCTATGAAGACCTACAAGACCTATTAGAACTAACACCCCAGGGCAAAAAAAAGATACTATGATTACTGCTAGTTAAAAAGGAGAAAGTTGAGGAACGAAGAATGTAGGTATCTTCAGTGAGGTCTCAAGGAAATAGGTAAATAGTAGGTCCAGGACTTGGACCCAGAAGCAACATCTTCAGAGCTCGAGTTTCAATCACCTTGAGAACTGCACTCTTGTATCCTTCACAAATTGGCTTATGAACAATAGCATATGAAAAAATTTAAACATATTAGCATTTTAGAAAGGATTCAAGCATTCAATTGGATGACTTAATTTTTTTCTTTCAAATCTATGATGATTATTTGAGGTGACCTCAACTGTCAAAATATGTCCTATGTCAAGGCAACATATATTTATCAAGTTCCTGTAGTTTCCTCATCCTTTAAAAATGGACTAGGTATAAACATAGGTGTAAACTAGGTGTAAACAAATAAACATCTTGAGACTTGCCTGGCAGTCCAGTAACTAACACTTCACCTTTCAATGCAGTTTGACCTCTGGTTGGGGAGTTAAGATCCCCCATACCTTATGGCCAAAAAACCAAGACAAGATAGAAGAAATATGGTAACAAATTCAATACAGAATTTTAAAATGATCTGTATCAAAAAATCTTTTTAAAAACATTGAAAAAATAATATATATCCTTTACTAAATCAGCCTCAAATTAGGGGCAACGAGTACCTAAAAAAGTCCATTTTTAGTAAGGGCACTGGTCACAGGCCCTATAACTGGATGTATGCTGTGCATAGTCACTAAGCCATGTCCTACTCTTTGCAACCCCATGGCCTGTAACCCACTTTGTCCATGAGATTTCCCAGGCAAGAATACTGGAGTGAGTTCCCATTTCCTTCTCCAGGGCATCTTCCCAACCCAGGGATTGAACCCAAGTGTCCTGCATCGGCAGGTCGATTCTTTACCATTAAGCCACCTGGGAGCTCCCCTATTACTGGGTAACTCGGCTCAAATTCTAGCTTTGCCACATAAATTAAGAATTTCCTCTCTGGCCTCATCCAATGATAATAATCCTTTTTGCCACACATTTACGTGGGAATAAAGTTAATACATGTAAAGTGCCTAGAAGAGTGGTCTGAACGCAACAGGAGCTTAGTAAAGGCAGCTATGATTAACTGCTACTGTTCTTTCTGCTGTCTTTCCTCACAAACGCTTCTCATCTCTCAGTAAAACCAGGCTTTGCTTCTTTTTCACTTCTCACTTACAGCTCTCTGCTCATATCCACTCAGTGCTCTGACCAGCTCTGCATCTTTGTCACTACTTTTGCTCCAGAGGTCTGTCAGCAAACCTAGGTTACCTTCCTTTTCCATTTCTTCTTATCTGCTCACCTCCCAAATCACTGGTCTCCAATACCTACCTCTAATCTCTCAAAACCATCACCTAAACTACATGATCCAACCGGAACATAAAGTTCCTGCTATTTCATGAAGTGCTTTCATCTTTCATTAAAATGGCTACTGATATTCCATATCATCCACCAAACTTTCCTATGTTGGCCATATCTTGCTCAATTTTTCCTCTGACCAAATTCTAAGTGAGAAAATCTGGTCACTCACACTAACCACACTATCTCCTTGACTTATCCATAAATAAAACATTTTATTTATCATACCATTGCTCAACATTTGCTCAGTGAACTATTCAATCAGTGCTTAACACAGACCTACTGTGCTTTTGCCAATTTTTGGCAATTTCTGGATTTCTAGGGATTGCTAGGAAAAATATTTGATTGTCACAGTTAATTAGTCCTTGATGACCACAATTAAGAGGACCCTACTGGTATCTAGAGGGTAGAGGTCATGGATGCTTCTAAACATCCTAAAATGTACAGGACAGATTCCCATAAGAGAGAATCACCCAGTCCCAGATGTCAACAGCACAGCAATTAAGAAGCCTTGTCATAGTCTGACTAAAACTTCTACAGTGGGTCCAGTTTTAATGTGTTTGATTATATGCTTTACCTATCATAAAAAGACATTCAATGCATTAACACATGCACTTTTTAAGAAATGTTATTATATATATAATATAAAAATTAAAATGTAATAAATTTAAAAGTCATAAGGCATCTCGGAGATCATCAACTTTAATTCTAAGTAACCTGCCCAGTAGTACTCAGCTGGCAAGTGTCAAATACAGGAAAGTGGTTGGTATATGAATTGCAAACTCTGCCTGTTTTCATTATCACACAAATATCACATTTAGGAGAATAATAGTAATATAAGATACTAGAATAATGCCCCCTTCAAAGATGCCCACAACCTAAACCCTGGGACTTGTGAATATATTACATTACAGACAAAATGGACTTTGCAGATGGAATTAAGAATATGAACCTTAAAACAAGGAGAGCAATCTAGATTATCTGGGTGGGCCCAATCTAATTATAAGGCCCTTAAAAGCGGAAGAGAAAGGCAGAAGAATCTGATGTAACTAAAAATGGAAAGAGAGTTGAAGCATGAATGCAATCCAATTCTGTTTTATTGTCTTTGAAGATAGAGGAAGAAGGTCACAAGCCAAGGAATGAGATATTCACTAAAGGGGGATCAGATCTCAGCTGACAGCCAGCAAGGTTTAACCTGTGTGTAACCTCAGTCCTTGGAGAAAGCAATGGCACCCCACTCCAGTACTCTTGCCTGGAAAATCCCATGGATGGAGGAGCCCAGTAGGCTGCCTTCTATGGGGTCGCACAGAGTCGGACACGACTGAAGTGACTTAGCAGTAGCAACCTCAGTCCTACAGCCACAAGAACAGAATTCTCCAAATAACCTGAATGATCAAAGAAAAGGACTATCCCCAAGAGCCCCCCAATATCTTTATTTTAGCCTAATTAAAATGCAAATCAAGACCACAATGAGGTACCATTTCACACCAGTCAGAATGGCTGCGATCCAAAAGTCTACAAGCAATAAACGCTGGAGAGGATGTGGAGAAAAGGGAACCCTCTTACACTGTTGGTGGGAATGCAAACTAGTACAGCCACTATGGAAAACAGTGTGGAGATTCCTTAAAAAATTGCAAATAGAACTGCCTTATGACCCAGCAATTCCACTGCTGGGCATACACACCGAGGAAACCAGAATTGAAAGAGACGCATATACCCCAATGTTCATTGCAGCACTGTTTATAATAGCCAGGACATGGAAACAACCTAGATGTCCATCAACAGATGAATGGATAAGCAAGCAGTGGTACATATACACAATGGAGTATTACTCAGCCATTAAAAAGAATACATTTGAATCAGTTGTAATGAGATGGATGAAACTGGAGCCTATTATACAGAGTGAAGTAAGCCAGAAAGAAAAACACCAATACAGTATACTGACACATATATATGGAATCTAGAATGATAGTAAGGATGACCCTGTATGTGTGACAACAAAAGGACACAGACATAGACAATGGACTTTTGGCCTCAGAGGGAGTAGGAGAGGGCGGGATGATCTGGGAGAATGGCACTGAAGCATATATACTATTATGTAAGAAACGAATCACCAGTCTATGTTTGATACAGGATGCAGGATGCTTGGGGCTGGTGTACGGGGATGATCCAGAGAGACGTTGTGGGGTGGGAGGTGGGAGGGGGATTCGGGATTGGGAGCTTGTGTACACCTGTGGTGGATTCATGTCGATGTATGGCAAACCCAATAGAGTATTGTAAAGTCAAATTAAAAAATAAATAAATAAAAAAAAAAAATAAATAAATAAAATAAAATAAAAATAAAAATTGCAAATAGAACTGCCTTATGACCCAGCAATCCCACTGCTGGGCATACACACCAAGGAAACCAGAATTGAAAGAGACACATGTACCCCAATGTTCATCGCAGCACTGTTTATAATAGCCAGGACATGGAAACAACCTAGATGTCCATCAACAGATGAATGGATAAGCAAGCTGTGGCATATATACACAATGGAGTATTACTCTGCCATTAAAAAGAATAAATTTGAATCAGTTCTAATGAGATGGATGAAACTGGAGCCTATTATACAGAGTGAAGTAAGCCAGAAAGAAAAACACCAATAGAGCATACTGACACATATATATGGAATTTAGAAAGATAGTAATGATGACCCTGTATGTGAGACAACAAAAGAGACACAGACATAGAGAACGGACTTTTGGCCTCTGAAGTAGTAGGAGAGGGTGGGAGGATTTGGGAGAATGGCATTGAAGCATATATACTATTATGTAAGAAACGAGGCGCCGGTCTATGCTCAATGCAGGATGCAGGATGCTTGCGGCTGGTGTATGGGGACGATCCAGAGAGACGTTGTGGGATGGAAGGTGGGAGGGGGATTCAGGATTGGGAGCTTGTGTACACCTGTGGTGGATCCATGTCGATGTATTGCAGAGCCAATAGAGTATTTTAAAGTAAAATTAAAAAAAAAATTAAAAAAAATAAAGCTTGTTAAAAGAGGCTAATGATAATAGCTTCCAATTTTCTGGAAAAAATGGGAAAATATTTTTCTTATTGTTCATAAATATTCCAACTGTGATTTTATGAAGAAGCCAAGTAGGACATGGCATATGACTTATTTTCTGATTTTAATAAATGACTCTATATGTATATGTGTGTGTGTGCATGTCTGCTAAGTCACTTCATTTGTGTCTGACTCTTTGTGACCCTGTGGACTGTAGCCCACCAGGCTCCTTCGTCCACGGGATTCTCCAGGCAAGAATACTGGAGTGGGTGGCCATGCCCTCCTCCAGGGGATCTTCTTGACCCAAGGATCGAACCCAGGTCTCTTCTGTCTCCTGCATTGACATTGGCAGGCAGGTTCTTTACCACTAGTGCCACCTGGGAAGCCCCATATATATCTGTGTATATTAAAGAAAGTAAATATCATAGTCAATGTTTCAGAAAATGTATCATTCCCTCTTCATTTAATGATTTGTTTTCGTCCAATAACCTTAGAATTTTGAGAAGCAGTTTGCCATTAACTTGTAAAGTTGGGCATTTTGATGACCTATGACCTAATATCTTGTTCCTGGGTACATATGTCCAAGAGAAGTCCATGTACATGTGCACCAGAGGTCACGAGAGTGTTCATAGCTGAACTATTTATAATAACAAAATCCTGGATACATCTTAAATGCTCAAGACAAAAATAGTCCAAATATTGCAGATGTGTACACAACAGATTATCATGTGTCTGTGAGAGTGGATTAACTCTATGTTACACTAACATTTTATCCTAAGGAATAGAGTAAGTATGATACCTGTTTTAGAAATGTCCAACTTAAGTAAAATGAGACAATTTGCTTGTGAAAAACTAAAAAAAAAAAAAAAAGGGAAAGCAGAAGAACTATAAGTGCAATGAATACAATTTTAGGAGGAAGCAAACGAAAGAGTATAAGGAAAACACATGGGAAGATGTAAGTTATGGTTAATTAATGCTCTGGTTCTTAGACTGGGCAGTGGGGGTATTCATAATATTGTTCAAAATAAAATAGAATGAAAGAGAATTGTGTAGGAACCAATGACAATAGTGTGCATTAAAGCAAGGATTACAATTAGCATAATTCTGTATGTGCTGAAGGACTTTCCTGGTGGCTCAGTGGTAAAGAATCTACCTACCACTGAGGGAGACATGGGTTCAGTTGATCTCTGGGTTGGGAAGATCCCCTGGATCAGGAAATGGCAGCCCACTCTAGTATTCATGAATGGAAGATCCCATGGACAGAGGGAGCTGGTGGGCTACAGTCAATGGGGTTGCAAAAGAGTTGGACATGACTTAGCAACTAAACAACAAGTGTTTCTTGGGACTACAAAGCAAAACAACAAATAAACAACAAAAAGGAAGGTTGAAGCAGAAGTGGGAGGAATAACTCTGAAAAGTGGTAAAAAAGGAGCTGGACTGAGATATCAGCAGGGCATGGAAAGAAAAGATCTGTTTGGGCAGCAAGATAGAAAAAGTATGCTCATTCAGAGAATGAGTAGTCTATGCTTCTACAGTTGCTGAGGCAGGCAAAGTCACATTGAAAATGCACATGTTTGTAAGAGTAGTAGAGTGGTGAAATAATCGGGATCAAATGACATACTAGCTTTTGACCATTTTTGTCTTTTTATGAAATCAAAATTTGAGGTTTATTTATGTAAGACCCCATTGGAAGTCTAACATTTGATGAATTTTGACAACTACATACACCTGTATAATCATCCCGACAGACAAGATGGAGAATATTTTTATCGCTTTCAAATTCCCCAGTGCCCCATTTCAAGTTGTTCCCCTCCCTCCCCTGCCCCCAAGCACCTCTGTTCTGCTTTTGATCACAATGGATTCGTCTTGGCTTTTTTAGACCTTCTCACAGAGGAAATAGGACAGAATGTGCTCTGTCTTATATTTGGCTTTTTGCTCTCAGTGTACTGTTTTTGAGATGTGTCCGGGTTTTGGTGTGGTTCAGTAGTGTTCATTTTTATTGCTGAGTAATATTTAATCATAATGCTAAACCACACTTTGTTATTCACTCCTGTTTTGATGAACATTTGCATTGTTTACAAGTTTTCTACTTATTATGAATAAAATTGTCTTATTAAGCATTTTCATTACCTACCTCTGATCTTGAACCTTTTCCTTGGAAAATTTTTTGGGAAAAAAAAACACAAAAAAACTTTTATGGCATCTTTAGCCCTCTTCCTGATTTATTTTTTAAACCCTTCAAGTTCTTGATTTGGACAATTTAGGGAGGAAGTCCAAATTTTATGAAACTCTTCTGATGTCCATGGTGAAAGTGAAAGTGAAGTCTCTCAGTCATGTCCAACTCTTTGTGACCCCATGGACGGTAGCCTGCAGGCTTCTCCGTCCATGGGATTTTCCAGGCAAGAGTACTGGAGTGGGTTGCCATTTCCTTCTCCAGGGGATCTTACTGACACAGGGATTGAACCCAGGTCTCAGGGACCACCGAACCCAGGTCTTCCACCTTGCAGGCAGACACTTTGCCCTCTGATCTATTTTTCAGATGTCCATGGTAAGGGATCCTAAAAATGTGCAGCTTACCAACATTTTACTGAGGGTGTGTCCCCACTGTGTGTAACTTGAAATTCCATGGAATAGCTTCAAATTCAGTGGTATAATGGAAAGACTGTTGTTTTTCTGTTGCTCAGTCGTGTCCTACTCTTTGTGACCCCATGGATTGCAGCACACCAGGCCTCCCTGTCCCTCACTATCTCCTGAAGTTTGCCCAAGTTCATGTCTATTGCATCAGTGATGCCATCCAGCCATCTCATCCTCTGACACCCTCTTCTTCTGCCCTCAATCTTTCCCAGTGTCGGGACTTTTCCAGTGAGTTGGCTTCTTGCATCAGGGGACCAAAATACTGGAGCTTCAGCTTCAGCATCAGTCCTTCCAATGAGTATTCAGGGTTCATTTCCCTTCAGACTGACTGGTTTGATCTTGCTGTCTAAGGGACTCTCAGGAAAGACTGCTAAGCTAGAAATTTGGGTTTCTGAGTTTAATGGAGACAGTAGAGGAGGGGGCTTGGACATGGCAATTTGGATTCTTCGTTTGTAGAGGTGGCATTCCACCTTGTTTGCTGTGGTGGCCATAATAGAACATGACAGACATTTATTTATCATAGTTCTGAAGCCTGGGAGTCCAAGATCAAGGTGTTGTCAGGGTTGGTTTCCCCTGAGGCCTTTCTTCTTGGCTTGCAGAAGGCTTCCTTCTTGCCATGTCCTCACATGCTCTTTCCTCTGTGTGTGCACAGCCATTGTGTCTCTTTTTGTGTCCAAATTTCTTTTTTCTTTGTTTTAAATAAAAACACCAGTCAGATTGGATTAGGGCCCATCCTAACAGCCTCATTTTAATTTAATCACCAAATATAGTCACATTTTGAGTTAGGGGATTGGAGCTTCAACCTATGAATTTTGTTGTTGTCATTGTTCAATCACTAAGTCATGTCTGACTTTTTGCTACCTCATGGACTACAGCACTCTAGGCGTCCCTGTCCTTCACTATCTCCTGGGGCTTGCTCATCCTCTGTCACCCGCTTCTCTTGCCCTCAGTTTTTCCAAACCTCAGGCACAGAGGCACCCCTTCTGTGCTGTCACAGGTCCCTGGACTTTTCTATCCCCACTCTGATTCCTCCGTCTCCTTTGTTACTGTTCAGTCGTTAAGTCATTGATCAAACTCATGTCCTTTGGCCATCCAGCCATCTTATCCTCTGTCTCCCCCTTCTCCTCCTGCCCTCAATCTTTCCTAACATCAGAGTCTTTTCTAATGTCAGCTCATCCCATCAGGTAGCCAAAGTATTGGAGTTTCAGCTTCAACATCAGTCCTTCCAATGAATATTCAGCGCTGATTTCCTTTAGGAGTGACTGGTTTGATCTCCTTGCTGTCCAAGGGACTCTCAAGAGTCTTCTCCAACACCACAGTTTGAAAGCATCAGTTCTTCGGCCCCCAGTCTTCTTTATTGTTCAACTCTCACATCCATATATGAATTTCAGAGGAACACAACTTGGTCCGTAGCACTAGTTATAGTGAAAGTGGTTTAGGAAAAGGAGGGATTAAGGATGCAGTTAAAATCAGCCCCAGTTACTGGAATTGAAATGGAATTGTTTCATTCATCAGATATTAATTGGGTGCCTATGACATTCGATTGGAGAAGGAAATGGCAACCCACTCCAGTATTCTTGCCTAGAGAATCCTATGGACAGAGAAGCCTGGTGGGCTATAGTCCATGGGGTCACAATGAGTTGGATATGACTGAGTGACTAACACTATCACATTCGAGGCACTCAAGAAGCTTACAGTCTAGAAGAGGAGATGGACTTAGAAAGAAATAATTACAAGTAGAAAAATTAGGTAAATTCTTCTTTGGTTGAAACTATGTATTCCCTAAAATCCAGTTAATTCACTTCTGGGTGTATACCTTAGAGAAATCATTGCACATATATATGGGGAAACATATGATATGTAAAAAATTATATATATATATATATATTTAAATGTACAAGTTGTGGAGGGGAATAAATACAGTAACATATAAAACATGAAAGGAAAGGTTGCACAGTAACCCTGAAGTAGTGGTTGGCAGGGGAAAGGAGGAGGGGAATAGTCCTAGGCAGGGGATTAAATTGACATTTACTATATCACTAGAAATTCCAAGCCAGAGGGATATTTGTTGTTTTATATGATTAATTTCCCACCTTATTGAAAATAGAAATGAAAACCTTGGACTGAGCCTGTATTCAATTGCAGAATTTCAGAGTTGGTAAAGCTCTGTGAAATTCAAGTTTTAATCTCCAATTTTCCCTGGCAACTGCTCTTAATCAAGCAGGTATCTTTTTGGTGTAGGGCTCACTAACAAGTTTCATCCTGAGGGTCAGTGATGGTTTGTCGTACTAGTTGCCTGAAGCCCTGTGCTGACAGAGCTTCGTATGGGCTCATGGAGAAAGTGTGCCATGATTGATTAGTAATGTCTGCCCCAGGTGAGGAAAGGGAGCATGAAGGTGTCTGTCCTGGGTGCCTGCAGTACTAGACTGAGCGAATCTTGGATCCACAGGGGAGTTTTAGGGAAGTGAAACTATTCTGTATGAGACTGTAGTGGTGGATGCCTGTCATCTTACATTATTGTCAAAACTNCAATGGGGGAGGTCTGTGGGCTCCTACTTCTGAGAAGTGGTTGTTAAGATCTGTGCTGTCCTCCATGCCACAGGAGCTCTTACTTGGGATTGGTGGCTGGATCTTCCTGCTCCATACTTAACATAAACAATTATCAATCCTTAAAAAAAAAAACAATCGATAGCAGAGCCCAGCCTGGCATTTCTCAAGATGAAACACATCCTCATCCTCAAAACAACATCTTCCTAAAACTCTCCTCTATTTCAGTTCTTGCCCTCAACCTTGATGCCTTCACTGTATTACATATGGAGCATTAACTGCCAGGTATGGTGCTGGGACTTCAAGAAAAATCATCAAAACTGAACTGGACAGGGGGACACTACAGCCAAACACATTCAGTTTTCAACACTCACAAGGAGATTCCACTTTGGATCACCCAGAAAGCAATGCCCTTCAGGCTAATTGTAACTCTGGTAGACTTCCTAGACATTTAATGGGTAATGAATGACAACGTGTCCTATATATATACTATATGTGTCCTTTTTCTTCTCCTTTTTCTTTTTTTCCCTTCTCTCTCCTATATTTGAAACGTAGCTTAAATGATATTAGGCAGAAAGTCACCCCAGTAAGCTAGCTAAACTCCTGTCTTGAAGTACTTGAATACAGATGAACACAAAGCAGGAGTTAAATGCCACTGAAGACTGTTAACCATCCGAACTGAGTTAGATTTTAAGCAATTGCATAATATTGCCTGCAGCAACAAACCTTACCTAATCATACAAGTCCGTACCACTTTACCACAAATATAAACATTGTGAGAAAAAACCACATTCAGCCTTGAACTAAAAGCCGCAAGATACATGCTGAAAAACACTCCTCCAATGTACAATGAAAGAGCTAAAACACGAAGTTATATGAGAAAACTCTCTACCCAGAGCTTTCTAGGCAAATAAAACAAAACAGGATTAATGTGCTACAAACAATTTTATTTTTCTTTGAAGGTAAAAATATCTAAACTTTGCATTTATCATTAGGAAAAATTTTAAATGTTGATTCAATTTTAAATATTGATTAAAATGTTAAATGTCTGAATACATTTTAGGCACTTAGAAACAATGCTTTGCATGTGGTAAGCAATATATCATTTAGTTATTACTACTATCAAATTATCCCTATTATTAATTCAGAAATGCCTGTGACTACTCCATAAATTGGACCGAAATTTAAAAAGCTGTAAGAGGAAAAGTACACAAGACAAGGATTCAAGAATGCAAATTCTAAACTAGGTACACACAGTTTTAAAATTTATTTTACTGAAGCATATTTCATTTATCAGTTCAGTCGTTCAGTCATATCCAACTTTGCTACCCCATAGACTGCAGCACACCAGGCTTCCCTGTCCATCACCAACTCCCAGAGTTTACTCAAACTCATGTCCATTGAGTCGGTGATGCCATCCAACCATCTCATCCTCTGCCATCCCCATCTCCTCCTGCCTTTAATTTTTCCCAGCATCAGGGTCTTTTCAAATGAGTTAGTTCTTTGCATCAGAAGACCAAAGTATTGGCGTTTCAGCTTCAATATCAGTCCTTCCAGTGAATATTCGGATTGATTTCCTTCAGNCCATCTCCTCCTGCCTTTAATTTTTCCCAGCATCAGGGTCTTTTCAAATGAGTTAGTTCTTTGCATCAGAAGACCAAAGTATTGGCGTTTCAGCTTCAATATCAGTCCTTCCAGTGAATATTCGGATTGATTTCCTTCAGGATGGACTGGTTTGATCTCTTTGCAGTCCAAGGGACTCTCTGTATGTGAGACAACAAAAGAGACACAGACATATAGAACGGACTTTTGGCCTCTGAGGGAGAGGGAGAGGGTNTGAAGTAAGCCAGAAAGAAAAACACCAATACAGTATACTGACACATATATATGGAATTTAGAAAGATAGTAATGATGACCCTGTATGTGAGGCAACAAAAGAGACACAGACATACAGAATGGACTTTTGGCCTCTGAGGGAGAGGGAGAAGGTGGGATGATTTGGGAGAATGGCATTGAAGCACATATACTATCATGTAAGAAATGAGGCGCCAGTCTATGTTCGATGCAGGATGCAGGATGCTTGGGGCTGGTGCACGGGGATGATCCAGAGAGACGTTGTGGGGTGGGAGGTGGGAGGGGGATTCAGGATTGGGAGCTCGTGTACACCTGTGGTGGATTCATGTCGATGTATGGCAAAGCCAATAGAGTATTGTAAAGTAAAATAAAGTAAAAAATAAAAAAAAACCATAAACAAACAAACAAAAGAACCAAATGGCAACTGCTTCAGTATTCTTGCCTGGGAAACCCTATGGAGGAGCCTGGCTGTTTACAGTCCATGGGACTGACAGTCGCAGAGTTGGACACAACTTAGCAACAATAATGCTAGGGAATACAGGTAAATTAAAGCCCCCTACAGCCTTTTGTATAAGAATAGATTATAGTCCCGAACCCCCAATCCACCCTCCCCATGCCCCACTGTGGCAACCACAAATTCACTCTCTATGACTCTATTTCATAGATAAGTTCATTTGTGTCATATTTTAGACTCCACATATGAGTGATGTGTGTGTGTGTGCTTAGGTGCTTAGTCACTCAGTCGTGTCCAACTCTTTGTGACCCCATGGACTGTAGACCACCAGGCTCCTCTGTCCATGGGGATTCTCCGGGCAAGAATACTGGAGTGGGTTGCCACGCCATCCTCCAGGGGATCTTCCCAACCCAGGAATTGAACCCAGGTCTCCCATGTTGCAGGCAGATTTTTTTTTTACAATCTGAGCCACCAGCAAATCCCAAGAACACCAGAGTGGGTCACAAGTGATATCAGACAGTATTTGTCTTTCTCTTTCTGACTTGCTGTATGATAACTTGGGATTTGGGACTAATAGATGCAAACTATTATACATAGAATGGATAAACAATACGATCCCATTGTATAGCACAGGGAAATATCAATATCCTGTGATAAACCATAATGGAAAAGAATAAATTATAAAACTAAAATAAATGCTGCTATGCTAAAAATAAAATAAAAAAAAGAAAGAAACCATGTCAGACTTATGACCTATAGAACTCTGACACAGTCAATTTGTGTTATTTTAAGCCACAAAGCTTGTTACAGAACCACAAGAAAATAACAGTGTGACATCCACATAACAAATGTCTATAGACTGAGTTATCATCATATGTCTGCACTGGATTATCTGTCATATCATAGCCTTAAAGTTCATTTAAATATAGTTATTAATTAGTTATTACTGAAATCTTGTTCTCTTATTAAAATTTAAATATTAATAGGTTTAACAACTTCATTTAGATATAAAAAATGATGCTTTAAATTACTCAGAATAGAATTTTGGTCTCTTCTCATATAGAAACAGAATTTTGCAATGCTGAATTGCTAACATTCCACAAACACATCATATTATTTACACCTCCATAATTTGGCACAGACTGTTCCTCTCTCGGAATCCTCCTTTCCACACATCCCACATGCCCCCTAGTTTGATTAGGAAACGGCTCATCTTTTTGCAGCCCTGGAGGGACTTGTCCATCCATTCAGTAAAGGTAATAATTCCCTTGCTGTGTAACCACAATAAGACTTGAAATACTTCCATTGCTTCACCTCTTAATTTGACTTATACTGTATGTATTTCCATGCTCATAATCTTTACTCCTCTCCACACACCCTAAGACTGTGATTTTTCATATATATAGTATATAGTAGAATATTAAAGACAAAGAATACAGTTGTAGGAGAATGGATGATACCCAAATCAACCACCTAACTCTACTAGCTGGACCTCTCATTTGATGTGATATTGTACATAGTATTGGGCATTATTTATTGAGTACTGACTATGTGCCAAAACTCTGTTATCCAATTTATATCTTACATATATTATCCCCAAAATCCTTAGAATACAATGAGTATTTTTACCCTCTGAAATATTCTATACATTGTAAAATTTCAAATTTAAAAAAAAATGAAATTTTATCTTAAGTAGCACAATATGCAAAATGTGAAGTTTTTAAATATCAAAAGGAATTTGTAAGTATACCTGCAATGACTCTGATAAATGTGCCAGACCCTTCAACATTTCCTCTCACTCTGTATACTGTGATGTTATATGTTCCACCAGGAGTCAGATCTCTAACTGTGTGCTCAGTCATCACGCCCCAAATAAGATATTCTTCTGCAAATGTTCTGTTTGATATATCAATCTTATAATGAGTGAAATTGGTCTCTGTTGGATTCCACCTTAACTGTGCAGAAGAAGTATTCACAGCTTTCAAGGTTAAGCCACAAATCCTGGATGGTTCTATTGAAAAGGTAAAGATATATAAGTAAAAACTGCACATATATATGAAAAAATAAAGCAAACATAAATAGTATAATTTAAAAATCTATGTAATAATCCTTGAATTTATTCAAGTATAATGTCTTACATGCTCAGCTCTGCAAACAGAGAAATAGGCTACTATATAAACATGATTTTTAAGTGACTCTAGTTCCCAAATATCTTTCCTTAATCAAATCATGGATCACTGCCAATAGACATTCCTCTAGAATTGTGCCTCCTGTGTGTTCATAACCAAAAGTATCCTTATATGATACAGTTACAGGTTTGTGAGCTACCACTTAGCAGATAGCTAGATATTGGATAAAGATGAAATAGAGTAACTTAAAGAGGCAGTGAGGGTCAGAAGTAAGGGCATTTTTCAAATGTGGTTCTTCCAATTACAAAGTTTTCAGCATTTCTGTATTGATGCACTTTTAATCACTTCATCTGGTAAAGTAATATTGTTTCTTTCATTATCATTTGTTCACTCAGAAGAGATCCTATAAGCATCATAGATTTTCACAAGAACTGTTGGTGACATATACTATCACTCCTCCCCACTCAAAAACAATATGAAACTGATTTGCAATGAATTTACAAACATCAAGGAAGGAAAAAATAGTTTTCCTCTTTATCAAACCCTTACCTCAATAGAAAATGAATTGTATTTATAACATTATGACATGTTATATAGCACATGTGTGTATATATATACACATATATTCCATATATGTGGCATACATGATATATATATACATATATACATGTTTGCTTCAGATTATTAAGAAACTCTATGTAGTTCCCAATAAATTCAGACAAAGACTTTAAGTTCACATATTTTTCAGAGTTTCTTAATCATATCATGATCGTCATTATTCCTTAATTATCAAGCTTTATGTTTAAAAATAGCTTTAATTATCTGGGGTCAAAATACTTTCAGTTATCATAAAACTATAAAGTAAAAATTTTATTTATGATATTTCCTTACTTGTAGCCACGTTTTTCATTACAGATACGCTGTAATCTTTGCCTCTAACCGTCTTCACGTGGAACACGTAGTCCATGCCTGGAGTCAGATTCTTTACTTTGGCTTTGTTGGAATATGCAATTACTTGGAATAGTTTTTCCCTTCTAAATGTCATACAATAGGATATCTAGAAAAAGAGATAAGTTCATATTTTTCATGATTTGAAAAAGATCTGTCATGAACTCCATACTAGCCACATCACATAAATTAATACTGCAAGATAGAGGTTGTAATACTTCTTATCTTCACCAAGAAGTAATTTGGAGGTAGTTGAGGCTGGATAACTTAGTGACATTCACATAGCAATAAGTTTAGTGAACCAACATAGGAGTTTATATACTAAAAGACCAGTAGCCTCCAAATGTTTCAAAATTTCACATATAGGTGTGTGTGTGGGTGTGTGTGTGTGTGTATACAAACACATGATTTATTTATATATATACATATATATCGGAGAAGGCAATGGCACCCTACTCCCGTACTCTTGCCTGGAAAATCCCATGGATGGAGGAGCCTGGTAGGCTGCAGTCCATGGGGTCGCTAAGAGTCGGACACGACTGAGTGACTTCACTTTCACTTTTCACTTTCATGCACTGGAGAAGGAAATGGCAACCCACTCCAGTGTTCTTGCCTGGAGAATCCCAGGGATGGCAGAGCCTGATGGGCTGATGTCTATGGGGTCGCACAGAGTCAGACACAACTGAAGCAACTTAGCAGCAGCAGCAGCATACATATATATATGCATAATATAATAGATGTGAGTGAGACTTTACCTGTTGGTCCACCTGAAAACAAAAACTGTTCTGTAACATTTCATGAATGCCTGTTATCAATAACCTCAGATATGTAGATGACACCACCTTTATGGCAGAAAGTGAAGAGGAGCTAAAAAGCCTNTGGAGAATCCCAGGGACGGGGGAGCCTGGTGGGCTGCCGTCTCTGGGGTCGCACAGAGTTGGACATGACTCAAGTGACTTAGCAGCAGCAGCATAGAGTAAATCAGCTAAAACATCTTTTGTGTCCTTACTAGAATTATCCCTCAGAGCTACACACATCTTAAATCCCTTGTGGATCTAATACAAGGTCTAAATACAAGGCCATGAAAATTCAAACATATGGAAGCTCACTCCATTTAAATTTCCTTCTACAATATAAATCTAGCTGCAATATAGTATCATAACTCAGGGATCCATTTAGTGGCCACTTTTCTTGGCATCCTAGGTCATATTGTGGCCAAACATGATTACACAGACTAACAACTTTGATTGGTTTTAATCCCAGTAGTCTGAATCTTTCCCAATCTTGGAGGATAAGACCCAGGGGGTATTGGTTGGGATTGATGCCACCTGACCCATTTCAGATCCAAACCAGAGATGATGTCTCTAATTCCCATTCTATTCAAAATTTTACCCTTAAGTCAGAATCCACCACACAATTTGGTCAAGATTTGCACTTACGATTTTAGATGCTATCCCTTCGAAGGGGGTCTCCCAAGCAGTTGTTAGTACCCAAAAGCTGTTGCAAGGAAATGGCACGAAGACATCCCCAATGGTGTTGATGATGAGCTGGAGGTGGTTTAGCTCTAAGTTGGAATAAAGGGTCAATACTTTAAGGGTCAAAGCGAGGGGAATAAAAGCAATCTTTTGGAGTTAGCAGAAGAAACAGAGCAGAAATGAACAAGAACAAACAAATGTAGGAGAAAAAAACCTGAGTCAAAGGAAACAGCATAATTCTGTCCTGGACCTGCTGTTGGACGTGCATAAGCATTCAGAATTGACCTGCCAGTCACAAATGAGCAGACAACAGCAGAGCATTTCCTCGGTATACCTGGCTCAGGTATCCCACGGACCTCTTTAGGACCAAGACCTGACTTTAAACCATTTCTTACCTTACCTCCATCCCTTCATGGTCACCAGCTGAAACCATTTAACACAGATTGGGACTCAAACCCATGTACTGGGAATCAAACCTAGCCAAAACCCTGCTTGGGATTTGAACCCACATGGTTTTGGACTCAAACTCAACCAAAACCCACAGTACCTGGTTTCCGGACCTAATGAAGTTCAGGTTCTTGATATCTCCTTGCAGAAAGAATTCAATGAGAGACAAAGTGATAGGTAAGAAGTGGATTTATTCAGATACAGAGAGAAGCACACTCCACAGACAACGTGTGGGCTATCACAGAGGGAGAATGTAGCTATGTTTTCTTATTTAATTCTCCCACATCAATCCTTTAGAAACTGTACTTTATTCATTGTTTTTTTAGATGAGGGAACAGTGTTTTAGATTTAGGAATTTATCCTAGGACACAGAGTTCATAAATGGTTTATTCTGTTAATTAATGTGTTGATACAAATATACAGACACAAATAAACTCACGCAAGTAAACACAAATACTTGCACATTCTATTTTTTAAAAGACTATGATTATACTTTTCCTTTTTAAAATGAAACAAAGGTGTTTGTTGTTGCTGTTGTTTCTCCTGTCAGCTTACACTTAAATAATGACTATACAGTAGCTGTTCCATACTTGTGTACAAAGATAAATGCATTTATAGTCACACAGAGAAGTGCTTAAGTCTCTTGTGGCTATTAACTCAAGTATCAAATGCTCTGATCCTAACGCTGCACTTTGTTCATTTTTTTTTAAAAGATCAGTTAAAAGGCTATTTAAACATAGGTTCATTTCGTAATTAAACTCCTCATCTTAAACCATATTTGTGCTTTTCCTAGGGAACTGTGGTAATAACATGTTTTGAGTACACTTAGAACTGTCTTTTTTAAAAAGGATCACAAAGGACCTTAAACATAGGTGCCTAAGTAGCACAAGTGTAGGAGGCATATATAGGGAAACAAGGGGATTCATTGGAAAAGACCCTGATGCTGGGAAAGATTTAGGGCAGGAGGAGAAGGGGACAACAGAGGATGAGATCGTTGGATGGCATCATGGACTCAATGGACATGAGTTTGAGCAAACTCTAGGAGACAGTGAAGGACAGGGAAGCCTGGCGTGCTGCAGTCCACAGGGTCACAGAGTTGAACGTGACTGAGCAACTGAACAACAGCAAATGAAACTTTACAAAAGATAGACTTCTCAAATTTTTATTTAAAGTTTTTGGATAGAAAACACTTGATAGAATACTTAGAAAAATATTGAGAGATATCTAATTCTGTTCAGGCATTTAAACAGTAGATTGAGTGGCTATGTTAGTTTACTAGGCTGCCATAAGGAATTACCACTGACTGGGTAGCTTACACAAGAGAAATGTAACTTTCTTACAGTCCTGGGGGCTGGAAGTCCATGATCACAGTGTCAGTAGGGTTGGTTCTTCTGACACTGCTCTCCTCCCTGCAGGTGATTACCTCTTGCTGTGTCCTCCCATGCCTGTCCTTCTGGGCATTTGTGCCCTGGTTTTCTCTTTGTGTGTCCAAAACTCTCCTTATTATAAGGACTGGCTTCCCAGGTGGCTCAGTGGGTAAAGAATCCACCTGCAAGCAGTGCAGGGAATGCAGGAGATGTGGGTACGATCCCTGGGTTGGGAAGATCCCCTGCAGGAGGATATGGCAGTCTGCTCCAGTATTCTTGCCTGGAAAATCCCATGAACAGAGGAGTCCGGTGGGCTAAGAGTTTGACATGACTGAGCGACTGAGCACATTATAAGGACAGCAGTCAAGGGTCCACCCTATTGCCCTCATTTTAATGAGTTACCTCTTTACAGACCTTCTTTCCAAATACAGTCACATTCTAGGTATTGAGGATTAAGGCTTCAACATATATAATATTTTGAGGGGACTCAGTTCAGCTCCTAAGAGTGAACTGTAGCTGCAAAGAGCTCAGAGCTCTCTCAGATCTAAGAATGCATTTTCGTCAAAATTTTTGCTGCATGTAAGTTGACCACCATTTAATTTACTAGTATAATGTTTTTTTCTCAGGAGGCAGGTGAGGTGGTCTGGTATTCCCATCTCTCTCAGAATTTTCCACAGTTTGTTGCGATCCACACAGTCAAAGCCTTTGGCATAGTCAATACAGCAGAAATAGATGGTTTCCTGAAACTCTCTTGCGTTTTCAACGATCCAGTGGATGTTGGTAATTTGATCTCTGATTCCTCTGCTTTTCCTAAATCCAGCTTGAACATCTGGAAGTTCACAGTTCATGTATTGCTGAAGCCTGGCTTGGAGAATTTTGAGCATTACTTTGCTAGCATGTGCGATGTGTGCAATTGTCCAGTAGTTTGAACATTCTTTGGCATTGCTTTTCTTTGGGATTAGAATGAAAAACTGACCTTTTCCAGTCCTGTGGCCACTGCTGAGTTTTGCAAATTTGCTGGCAAATTGAGTGTAGCACTTTCACAACATCATGTTTTAGGATTTAAAATAGCTCAACTGGAATTCCATCACCTCCACTAGCTGTGTTCATAGTGATACTTCCTAAGGCCCACTTGACTTCGCATTCCAGGCTGTCTGGCTCTAGGTGAGTGATCACACCATCGTAGTTATCTAGGTCATAAAGTTCTTTTTTGTATAGTTTTTCTGTGTATTCTTGCCAATTCTTAATATATTTGCTTCTGTAAGGCCCATACCATTTCTGTCCTTTATTGTGCCTCCTGAGAAATCTCTATGAAGGTGAAGAAGCAACAGTTAGAACTGGACATGGAACAACAAACTGGTTCCAAATTGGGAAAGGAATACGTCAAGGCTGTATACTGTCACCCTGATTATTTAACTTAAATGCAGAGTACATCATGTGAAATGCCAAGCTAGATGAAGCACAAGCTGGATGACACCACCCTATGACAGAAAGCGAAGAAGAACTAAAGAGCCACTTGATGAAAGTGAAAGAGGAGAGTAAAGAAGTTAGCTTAAAATTCAACATTCAGAAAACTAAAATCATGGCATCTGGTCCTATCACTTCATGGCAAATAGATGGGGAAACAGTGGAAACAGTGTCAGACTTTATTTTGGGGGGCTCCAAAATCACTGCAGATGGTGATTGCAGCCATGAAATTAAAAGGCACTTGCTCCTTGGAAGAAAAGCTATGACCAATCTAGACAGCATATTAAAAAGCAGCGACATTACTTTGCCCACAAAGGTCCATCTAGTCAAAGCTATGGTTTTTGTGAGACTTGGACTATAAACAAAGCTCAGTGCCGAAGTGACACTTTTGAACTGTGATGTTGAAGAAGACTCTTGAGAGTCCCTTAGACTGCAAGGAGATCAAACCATTCAATCCTAAAGGAAATCAGTCCTGAATATTCATTGGAAGGACTGATGCTGAAGCTGAAACTCCAATACTTTGGCCACCTCATGTGAAGAGTTGACACATTGGAAAAGACCCTGATTCTGGGAGGGATTGGGGGCAAGAGGAGAAGGGGATGACAGAGGATGAGATGGCTGGATGGCATCACTGACTTGATGGACGTGAGTCTGAGTGAACTCCGGGAGTTGGTGATGGACAAGGAGGCCTGGCATGCTGGGATTCAT